>JASAOO010003338.1:0-43454 GCA_030849075.1 Zelonia costaricensis | reverse complement strand
AGGGTGCGGAGCTCCAGTTCTACCTGAAGCGCCTGGAGAAGAAGAAGAAGTAAGCGAGTCTCTCGTCGTTTCTCTTTTCTGTTTTTGTTTCCGATTCATTTGCCCCCCCAAAAAAAAAAAACAAAAAAACAATATCAACACGCGCAAGACGGAGGTACACGTCGGAGTGGAAGCTCCGGTGACGGCGTGGCACGCGCCGTGACGGTCCGCTGCCAGGGCTGCCGTTTCTCGTGGTGGGGTGGTGGCCGGTGTGCGCCCACCTCATGGCAGACTTCGGCAGCCCCCTTACGCCCTCGATCTCCTGGAGCGTTTTCGGGCTGTGGTGGTGATTGAGATGCTCGGCGTCTCCAAGCCACGGTGCTCCTTTCCGCAGCGTCGCGGCCGTGCTTGCACTCACGGTTGACATGGAGGTGGGGAGGGGCGGAGAGGACCGAGGGGTGTCAGTCGCCCTGCGCCTTCTCTTTCCCTCCCCCCACCCCCACCCCCCCTCCCACGCGCGAGCCGCTATCCTCCCCCTTCTTCACCCCCTCTTGGATGCCTCACACACCCACACACTCACACACACCCCGCGGCAGAGATCGTATTCAGCTCTTTCCCCTCCCCTATTTCCCCCCACCCCTTTCGCCCCACGCACTTTTCCACTTCCACGTCCACGCGACCCCCCCCCCCCTCCACATCTCCTACCAAACGTCCCATCGTGTCGCGCACGCTCGACCTATTCACCGTACTCAGTTCCCGCTGCCTTCCCCGCCGAGTCTCCGCATACAGCCCTTCCCCCGCCCAGTGCATCCTCTATACCACCCTTCCCAAAACCCTATTTACCCCCCCCCCCCTCAGTCGCTTTCCACCATGGCCTCCATCGAGCAAGTGGCCAACTGCATCCGCTGCCTCGCGGCGGACGTCGTGCAGGGCGGCAACAGCGGCCACCCGGGTACGCCGATGGGCATGGCCCCCGTGTCCGCCGTCCTCTGGACGGAGGTGCTCAAGTACAACAGCCAGGACCCGCACTGGGCGGACCGCGACCGCTTCGTCATGTCGAACGGCCACGGCTGCGCGCTGCAGTACTCGCTGCTGCACATGGCCGGCTTCGACCTCACCGTCGACGACCTCAAGGGCTTCCGCCAGGACGGCTCCCGCACCCCCGGCCACCCGGAGCGCTTCGTCACGCCCGGCGTGGAGGTGACGACCGGGCCGCTGGGTCAGGGCATTGCCAACGCCGTCGGCCTCGCCATGGCGGAGGCGCACCTCGCCGCCACCTTCAACCGCCCAGGCCACGAGGTGATCAACCACCACACGTACGTGTACTGCGGCGACGGCTGCCTCATGGAGGGCGTGTGCCAGGAGGCCCTCTCCCTCGCGGGCCACCTTGCCCTCGAGAAGCTCATCGTCGTCTACGACAGCAACCACATCTGCATCGACGGCGACACCGACCTTTCCTTCACTGACCACTGCCGCCAGAAGTACGGCGCGATGAACTTCCACATCATCGAGGTCGAGAACGGCGACTCCGACTACGACGGGCTGCGCAAGGCGCTGGCCGAGGCCCGGACGGTCAAGGGCAAGCCGACGATGATTGTGCAGACGACGACGATCGGCTACGGCTCGTCGAAGCAGGGTACGGAAAAGGTGCACGGTGCCCCGCTCGGCGACGAGGACATCATCGCCGTGAAGAAGAAGTTCGGCCGCGACCCGGCGAAGAAGTACTACGTCGACGACGACGTGCGCGCCGTCTTCACGGCGCACGTGGAGAAGTGCGCGGCGGAGCAGAAGAAGTGGGAGGAGCGCATGGCATCGTATGCCAAGGCCTTCCCGGCCGAGCACGCCGTGCTCACGACGCAGCTCAAGGGCGAGCTGCCGTCCGGCTGGGACGAGAAGCTGCCACTCAACGCCGCCTCGATTGCGACGCGCAAGGCGAGTGAGAACTGCCTGGCCGTCCTCTTCCCCGCTATCCCTGCCCTCATCGGCGGCTCGGCGGACCTGACGCCGAGCAACCTGACTCGCCCCGCCTCGGCCAACCTCGTGGACTTCGCGGCGGGCAGCTACGCCGGCCGCTACCTGCGCTTCGGTGTGCGTGAGCACGCGATGTGCTCCATCCTGAACGGCCTCGACGCGCACGGCGGCGTCATCCCGTTCGGCGGCACCTTCCTCAACTTTGTCGGCTACGCGCTCGGTGCCGTCCGCCTCGCCGCCATCTCGCACCACCGCGCCATCTACGTCGCCACGCACGATAGCATCGGCGTCGGCGAGGACGGGCCGACGCACCAGCCGGTGGAGCTCGTGGCCGCGCTGCGGGCGATGCCGAACCTGCAGGTGATGCGCCCGGGCGACCAGACGGAGACGAGTGGCGCGTGGGCCGTTGCCGTGTCGAGTGCGCGGACGCCGACGGTGCTGTGCCTCAGCCGGCAGAACACCGTGCCGCAGCCCGGCTCCAGCATCGAGGGCGTCAAGCACGGCGCGTACCCGCTGGCCGAGGTGGCCAACCCGCAGCTTGTCATCGTGGCCAGCGGCTCGGAGGTGTCCATCGCCGTGGACGCCGCCAAGGCGCTCTCGGGCGAGCTGCGCGTGAGTGCCGTGTCGATGCCGTGCCAGGAGCTCTTCGACGCGCAGTCGGAGGAGTACCGCAAGTCGGTCTTCCCCGACGGCGTCCCGGTGGTGTCGGTGGAGCCGTACGTGAGCTTCGGATGGGAGAAGTACTCGCACGTGCACGTCGGCATGAGCGGCTTCGGCGCGTCGGCCCCGGCCGGCACGCTGTACAAGAAGTTCGGCATCACCACCGAGCACGTGGCTGAGGTGGGCCGCAAGCTGGCGGCCCGCTTCCCGAACGGCTCGGCGCCGCTCAAGAACAACTCCTTCAGCAAGATCTAAGCGGGCCGTCGCACGAAACACGCGAAACCCCACGGCTGAGCGTGTGCGTGTGGAAGGGTGGTGTGTGTGCGTGCGTACGTGTGTGTGTGTGTGTGTGCTTGTGCATGAGAGTCTGTTTGCGTTGACTATTATGTGTATGGCTACACCCGTGCCCACACACACGCGCCACTTCTCTATATCCTCGGCGCTATCTCTACCTCTATCTATCTCTACGTCTCTCTCTCTCCCTCAGTTTGCCCTCGACTTGCGCGGCGGATGCGTGGAAGGTGCGGCGAAAGAGCCGCCTATATCCGTGTCTACCCTTCCGCTGCCCCGTGTTCGAGTGCACCGTCCTTGTAACGCCGCCGCCGTCGACAGTGCGCATGTGTGCGTGCGTGTCTACCGTTCCCCCCCCTTTGTGGGTTTGACTTTGCGGCGATGGCGGTGGCCGTCGCGTCGTGACGCGTAGCCACTGTTGTCGGGGTCGGTGGAAGTATGTTCGCTGTGGTGGGGAAGGGGGTGCGGGGTGGGGGAAGCTGAGGGGTCGTAGATGGGGTGCGGGGATCGTTCGTGAGCTGGCGTGGTCGAGCGAGCAGCGCAGAGTGGGAGCACCCACTTACCTGCGCGCGTTGCCGCGCTCTCACCTCCCTCCCTCCCCTTTTCCTTCCCTGCCCTTGGCCACTGTATCGTACCGGCGACAGTGTCGGAGACTGTCGTGCTCCGTGAGCCCCGTTTGCGTGAGCAGCGGCTCCTCGTCCCTCCCGTAGTGACGATCTGCGCCGCCACGGCCATGTTGGGTAGGAAAGGTGGGGGGGGGGCAGTTGTCACCCACGCGCACGTACGAGCCGACCCCGTCGCGCACACACCGACAACACTACACCACTTCCCTTTCTATTTCAACGACGCACGCACCTCGCCGCCTTGGCGCGCCACGTCACAACAAGAGAAAGAGGCGGCCCTGCACGCCATCACAAACCTCACACCCCCTTTCCTTCACACACACAAACACACACACACGCGGCCCACCACGCAGGAGGCGGAGGGAGCACACGTAGTGGGCAGTCCGTCTCTGGCTGGCTGCTCGACTGCGTCGTGTCTGTGCTTCCCTTGGCACCTCCCTCCCTCCCCCCTGCGTGTCTCCCTGCCCCGCCCCCCCCTCCCCTTCGCTCCTGTACGACTCCACAGAGGGAGAAGGTAATGGGCGGGGGCGGGCGGGGGGCCGCTGCGTGTTGTTCCACGTGCCTTCATCTTGGTCTCCGACATCGCGGCTTTGTTCCCCCCTTCCCCTCCTCTCCCTCTTTTCCCGTCTTCGCTGAGTTCTGATTTTCGGTTTGCTTTCTGCCACTTCTCCCTTCCTCTCTCTTCTCTTCTCTTCTCTTCTCCCACCGAGGTCCTTCCCTGTTCCACTCGTGACGTGGTGGCTCCGTGCCGCAGCGTGGGGGAGGGGTACCACCTGTCGCACAGGGGCCAGGAGGCTGCCGTGCCCGTGTCTCCTTCTCGCTTCATCTCCTGTACACGTGCCACTCCCGCGTGCGGGCCGACCTCCTAAACGCGCAAACACCGGCAGCAGCAGCAGCGGGCAAGACGCTACGTTCATTCTAAAGTCTTGTGACGCCGCCCACGCCCCTCGCCACTCCGGCACCACCCTCCCTCCCCCTCTTGGTGGCCCCTCCGTCACTCCCCTCCGATGACGAAGCCCACGCGCGGCGAGGCGGCCGCATAACGAAGGAATTCGCAGGCAAACTGCATTGAACGTGTTGCCGGGTGCTGCAGGGGGGGGGGCACATAAAGCGGAAGGGTCTGCGCGAACCCCCGCGGTGGGGGGGGCGAGGGTGGTGGAGAGGCCGATGCACCAGGGGCGCACACACACGCGTCCGTGAGTCGCCGCTCCCCCACCCCCCTCCTGCCTTGACGCCTGCTGACGACCCAGATGCCTCGTCCGTGTCCCCGCACCCCACGCCCTTGAAGGCACCCGGCAGGCGGGAATGGACGCCCCACCACGAGGGGTGACTCGGAAAATTCCATTCCCAAACAAACAAATCAAATGAACAAGACTCACACGTGTCACACACACACATAGGGTGATGTGTATGCGTGTCTGTGTGTGTATGTGTGTGCACAGTGTTAGCGTGTGCGGGAGGACAGCAAAAAAGTGATCACCACGGCATACGGGTCGAGCTCGATGCAGGGCCGTGCTCGGCGCCGTCGTCGCGCTGTCTCGGAGGCCGTTTGCATGGGTCTAGCAGCGCTGGGCGAGCGGCGCGGGCCGCACAGATGGTGCAGCTTCTCGGCTGCGGCGTACCAGCGGCGGCTCGCGTTCCACCTCAACCCGCCCTTGACGAGTGGCAGACAGTATGCCACCCGTGTATGCTGCCTCGACGCGTCACCCTGCATCTTATCCTCACCCCCACCCGTCCCCCACTCCTTTCTCGCCTCATCTGTTTCACGCGACACCTGGTTGATGCCCTCTACTCATCCACCCCCCCCCCTTTCCCCCTACTCACCTGCCCACCCACGCACGTACGCACGCGCATGCCAAACTCGATCCTTCCATTCGATCCCCCGCCCTGCAGTCTCCGTCCCGCATCTCCCGCCCCGGACAGCAATGGTCAGCATCAAGTGTGGTTCCCGCCGCAAGGCCCGCCGCGCCCACTTCCAGGCGCCGAGCCATGTGCGCCGCGTGCTGATGAGCGCCCCGCTCTCCAAGGAGCTGCGCGCCAAGTACAACGTGCGCGCGATGCCGGTGCGCAAGGACGACGAGGTCATCGTGAAGCGCGGCACCTTCAAGGGCCGTGAGGGCAAGGTGACGGCGTGCTACCGCCTCAAGTGGGTCATCCACATCGACAAGGTCAACCGCGAGAAGGCGAACGGCTCCACCGTCGCCGTCGGCATCCACCCCTCGAACGTCGAGATCACGAAGCTGAAGCTGACGCACCACCGCAAGGCCATCCTGGAGCGCAAGGACCGCTCGTCCAAGACGGACAAGGGCAAGGGTAAGATCAGCGCCGCGGACAAGGCCATGCAGCAGATGGACTAGAGAGCTGAAGCGAGCGCGGCGGGGAGTGGACAAGTTCGGGAAGGAGGGGGGGGTGGAGGAGGTCGATGGTGAGGAAGGCCGGCAGTGAGGGGCTCTGGTCCCGTGCTGCCACGCTTTCCCCCGTCCAAGCCGCCCTCCCGTCCCCCCCCCCCCCACACACCACGCGTCGCCCCCCCCCTCCTCGTCTCTCCTCTCCTCCTGCGCACGGCTGCGTTGTTTGATTTATGGTTCATTTCCCTCCTTTCCACCACATCCACACAACAACAGAAGAACGAAGAGAGACACGCGGCGGCGGTCACCCGAGATACCAACGCACACGCAGTGCACGGCACCGACGGGTGCGGCACCGTGCGCGACGCTGCTCATGCCGAGGTGAAGGGTGTTTGTGTGTATGGGCGTCTGAGTCTGAGAGCCGGCACCGTAGTCGTTCACTACCACGGTCTTGGCAGCTCCCCCCCCCTCCCCTCGCATGCCCCTCCTCTGTGCCCTGACAGCGCTGCCTCGCTGATGCTCAGGTGCGGAGCGAGGCTCTCTCGTGTGCAAGAGACGCCGTGACCTGGTGTGGACGAAGCCGAGCCCTCACTCTCTCTCTTCCCCGCCCTTTGTGTGCGCGGGCTCGAGTTGGCTTCAGCATCTCACCTGTGTCCCCGCCGCCCCCACGCGAGGAGGGCGTGGCAGCCCCAACACACACGCCATCTCCCCCTTCCAACATCGACCTCTCCCGCTCCTCCGTATGTGATGTCTTGTCCTGCTTCCTTGTGCACCTTCCCGTGCCGGCACCGCCGCTCCTGCACGCAGAGCACTCCGTCCACGCCACCTTCCTCCCCTCCCCCCTTTATTCGCCCGCCGATACGTCGACGCAACAGGGGTGTGCGTAAGGCACCGATGATGGAGTACAGCGCCATCGCCAACGCCCGCGTGCGGCAGGAGGCGCAGCGCTGCCTCAAGACGTACCACGAGGCGTTCCAAGGCCGCCGTCAGCGCTCCCCCACCGTCACACCCGCAGCTGCAGCGGCCGCCGTCCCCTCCTCTCTTCCGCCTCGCACGCCCGCCAACGTCATCAGCGGTGGACCGTGTTTCCAGTTCTACCGCGATGAGCTCCCGGCACGGCCTGGAAAGGAGCTGGTTGACGACCTCCTAGCGTGGGGCGGTGAGGGGGCGCTGTCGAGCCCCGCAGCGAGCCCGACGTGGGACACCGACCAGCTGGAGCGCCGGCACGACTACATCCAGTGGTGCTTCCCCTTGCGCGAGCGCGGCGTGAACTGGCAGGCGCCGCTGCTCACCTCTGCCGAGGCGGCGCAGATGCAGGCGGACGGACTCGTCATGGCGCGCGTGCTGCAGGCGTTCCGCATGATGCTGCGCTTCTACGGGACGCACGTCACGTACCGCGCGGCATCTTCGCGTCGCAGCGGCGGTCCAGAGGCACCCGTGACGCTCACGGCGACGCTGCAGCGCACGCCGGATGTGACGGAGTGGCGTGCGCAGTACGACAACCTCCTCTGCCGCTCGCACAACTGCCTGCGCATCAGCCGCATGCTGCAGTTTGCCGGCGAGGTGGGGCTGGAGTCGCTCAAGCTGGGCTGGCTCGAGTACCTCGCACGCGAGGTGATGGCCCCCCACGCACCCCTGCGCGGCGGGGCGTGTCGGGACAGCTTCTTCTTCTGGATGGAGACGCCGTACGAGGCGTCCGACCGGCATCGACTGCAGCGCCTCGTCGAGGAACTCGTCGCAGCCGGTGCCTCTGGCGACACGAGTGCAACCGTCGATCCAGTCGTTGTCACGCAGCCCTTCACGTTGCCCGCCAACCTCGACATGGCGCGCGTGCTCGCCGCGGCGCCGGGGGCCACCACTGAGGAGGCGACGCCGCTGAAGCGCCGCCGCATGTGACGCGGCAGCGCAGTGCCCACCCATGACCAGTAGTGTCTCCGTGTGTTTGTGTGTCTGCTCGTCGCAGTCTAGCGACGTCCGTGATGTCGGCAAATGCGCACCCCGTCTTCACACCCTTCGCGCCGTGTGAGTACATGGGGTGGAGGAAGGGCGGAAGGGGTTGCTATCACAAGCAACACGGATGAGCTCACCACAGCACCAGTGTGGACACCGACCACGCCACCGACGCACACCCTCCGTCCGCGAAAACATGGAGAGAACACCTCCAGCACGGTGGACGTGCCGTCTGCAGCCCCAGCCACTCCCTCCCCCGCCTCCCCTTGGAAGCGGCTTGCACGAAGCACTCCCTCGTCTCTTACCCACTACTCTGCTGCTGCTCCGTCGCGTCCATTCCTCCGCACCATCACGCCCATCCGGGGTTCTCCTCTCAAAGCCCTGGCCCCCCCCGCCTCCTTCTCCCCCCCTCCTTCTTTCCCCCCCCCCCGCCGACTCGGTTGACGTGCACGTGCGATGCTCCGCTTAGCGCCACGGCTGTTTGCCGCGTACACGGCAGCGGACATTCAGGCAAAGTTGGAGTCCAGCGACGCGCTGAGGCCCGTGCAGTCCATCAAGGTCGTGGACGCCAGCGCCGGCTGCGGCAGCTTCTTCAACATCGATATAGTGTCGCCGGTGTTCCAGGGCAAGTCGCTCATCCAGCAGCACCGCCTCGTCAACACCGTGCTGAAGGACGAGATCAGCGCTATCCACGGCTTCACTCTTAACACCAAGAGCAAGTAGCGAACCCCCCCCCCCAAATCCTCCTCCTTCTCAACACACAGTTTCGAAGGTCTTGGGCACGGGTGTGCACGCCGGTAGGTGCTCTCCCACCCTCCTCCTACCTCACACGTGCACTCTCCCACACACACACACACACACACACACACACACTGCATGCTGCATACCCCAGTGTGCACCCGTGTGTGTGCGTGTGTTTGGTGTACCATCTGCTAGCGGGCAGCGACGACGAGCTGCCGAGTGAAGCCCCCCCCTCCCCTCTCCCCCGGTTGGTGTGTCTGTGCTTGTGTTCGTCCCTCTGTCTTTCCTTCTCTGGCGCGTGCGCACGCCGCTGCGGCGTGGNCGTGCACTCTCCCCCCCCCCACACACACACACTGCATGTTGCATACCCCAGTGTGCACCCGTGTGTGTGTGTGTTTGGTGTACCATCTGCTAGCGGGCAGCGACGACCAGCTGCCGAGTGAAGCCTCCCCTCTCCCCCGGTTGGTGTGTCTGTGCTTGTGTTCGTCCCTCTGTCTTTCCTCCTCTGGCGCGTGCGCACGCCGCTGCGGCGTGGTGCGTGCCCAACCCCCTCCCCCTCCCCCCTACCCCCTCCCTCTGCGGCGGTGTGTGGTTCGCGCTCCACCTCTTACCTCCTTATCATCTATATTGCCCACGCACCCTCGGCCCCGACTTACCACCCCCCTCCCCTCCCCTTCTCGCCACCCCACCCCCTCCCCCCTCGGCGTCGCACCTCGCGACCTATGCGGCACGTGAAGGTGCCAGCGCGCTGATGCGCACCGACACCGAGAGTGCAGCAGTGTGACGCAAGCGGGTGGCGAGAGGCGACGCGTGCTTCCCCGTCACCGAAGAAAGACCTACGCAAGTCCACTTGAGGGGTGGCGAGTGCGCTCACACCGTCTGGCACTATGGGCGTCTCCCCTCCCCTTCCCCCCTCGTCATCTGCCGCGAGCCACCTGCGCACACCGCTTCGGCGGCTTGAGTGTGTGTGTGTGTGTGTGCGAAAGTGTTGAGCAGACCACGGCACTGTGTGTGGTGCCTGTATGCCCATGCAACGAGAGAAGCCCCCCGCCCCTCCTCCCCCCATCCCTCAAGCGTGTACTTCTGCTCCCTTCCAAACACAGAGTTCGCTTGAACCCCCCTCCTTGTATACTCCCGCGCATCTCTTGATTCCCGTCTTCTCCCCACCACCACCTCCGCACAGGCTTCTTTATCCCCTTCCGCTTCTACATCACGGCAGCTTCAGCCCCCTCCCCCCTTCCCTAACTAATCGTTGCGCACACTAGGCAAACAACACGGCCACATACGAACCCCCCCCCACACACACACAATGCAGTCGAAGTTCGTGCAGTCCATTGCCGGCCGCCCGATCCTTGTGACGGGCGCCGCCTCCGGCCTGGGTGCCGCCACCGCGCGCCTTCTCGCCGCGCAGGGTGCCAAGGTGATGCTGCTGGACCGCAACGCCGCCCAGGGCGAGGCCGTGGCCAGGGAGATCGACGGCCGCTTCATGGCAACGGACGTCTGCAGCGAGGCGGAGGTGCAGGCGGCCATCGCGGCGGCCGAGGAGTTCGCCGGCGCGCCGCTCTTCGGTGCCGTCAACTGTGCGGGCATCTGCCCTGCGGCCAAGGTGGTGGGCAAGAAGGGCCCCCACTCGCTGGACGCCTTCAGCAAGGCGGTGCAGGTCAACTTGGTTGGCACCTTCAACGTCTGCCGCCTCGCCGCCGCGGCAATGCAGAAGAATGCGGCGCAGCTCGGCGCCGACGAGGACCGCGGCGTGCTCGTCAACACCGCTAGTGTGGCGGCGTACGAGGGCCAGATCGGCCAGGCCGCGTACGCTGCGAGCAAGGGTGGCATTGTGAGCCTGACCCTGCCGCTAGCCCGCGAGCTCGCCGGGCACCAGATCCGTGTCAACACCATCTGCCCAGGCATCATGGAGACGCCGCTGCTGCCGCCGGAGCTTGGCGCCACGCTGGGAGCCACGGTGCCGTACCCCTCGCGCCTCGGCAAGCCGGAGGAGTTCGCGCACCTCGTGCACTTCCTCTTCAGCAACCGGTACATGAACGGCGAGTGTGTGCGGCTGGACGGGGCCACGCGCATGGCCGCCAAGTAGCCTCCGCACGTGACGCGGCACCAGGGCGGCTACTCGAACACCTCGCCCCCCTCGGTCGTTGCGGTTTCACAGCCCCATCCCCTCCACGCTCGGCCTCCACCTCCGCTTGACGTTCCGTCCGCCTTTGCCATTCCGCGCTTCTCCTTGGCTTCTTCTTCTTCCCTGATGTGCGTCTACGCCCTTTGCCAGCGATCCACTTCGGCGGGAAAAACAGGAGCGGGTGAGGGGGCGAGCTGATGCTTGTGTGTGTGTGTGTGTGTGACCCTCTTCACAGGATACTTTCTTGCTGCCCGAATTACTGGCAGCAGTCGCAGCAGAGGGCCTCGCCTCTCCTATCTCGCGCTCTCCTCCCCCCTCCCCTCCCCTTATCCCTCCTCTTTAACGCCCTTCTTCACCTCGCCGAGAAGCTCAAGTCGATGACACGACCCACCACAGCAGCAGCTGAAGCCAACACGGAGCACGCAGCCAGGGTGCAGCGTAGCGCCCACCCCCCGCCCCTCTTCTCGTCACGTCGCTGAGACGACGGCGCGGTGGATGCGGCTCGCGAAGGGCGCGTGTGGCTACACGGCGTGCCCATCACCCCCCCCACTCGCACGCGGCTGCGAGGCTCGCACAACGCCCCTCCTGCACACGTCCCACTCTCCTTTCTTCTCACCCCGTCGGAGGCAGGTACGCAGAGACAGAACCGCACACACGCATCCAGACCCATTTGCCGTGCTCTGTCCCCCTCCCTCCCCGCCCTTCCCTCGGCCCGAGTGCGTGCTTGTGTGTGTGTGTGTGTCCGCGTCACGCCTCGAGGTCGTTGCATCCCCCCAAAATAGAAGAAATTCTTCCCCCTTTTCCCCCTCCCTCCTCCCTACACCACCTGCCACTCAGAACACACGGGTGTCACGGCCACACGCGCTCTGCTACATCTCCTCCCCTCCCCGATATAGACAATGGCGTCACAAGCGGACGCTGCGGTGGTGGATGCGTGGGCCGACGCCGGGGACGTGCCGGAGGCGGAGTCGGGCAGCGCGGCGGGCACGGCGGGGCTTGGCGCTGAAGAGGACGCCGCCGAGGACGCGTGCGACCCGTCCTTCTTCGAGGAGGCGGCCGAGTGCGCCGCGCTGCTGGAGCAGGCCGCTGCGCTGCTGCCGGCAACCAACGATGCGCTTCTCGCCTCCGTCGGACAGGACCCGAGCGGGGTGGCGGCGATGCTGGAGGGGCGCCTGTCCAAGATCGTGGACCGCTACCAGGACAGCCCCCACCTCCTCCACCCCCACCTAGAGTCCCTCATGCAGCCACTCGTGGACCTTCTCTTGCGGTACCTTCCGAATGCGGCCGAGGTGTGGGCACGTGAGGCGGCGCAGGCGGGGTCCTCCACAGGCCCGACAACGGCGACCTCCTCGTCCGCGGCGGCCCCGGCGCAGACGCTCGTGGTGGCGAGTGCGCTGGGCCAGGACCTGACCATGTTCGACGCCGACGCCCCAAAGACGCCGCTGCACGTCGTGTGCAAGGCCCTCTACAGCATCATCAAGACCGCCGGCGAGAAGTGCTGCACGAGCCACTTCCCCCACGAGGTCGGCCACTACGAGGACGTCTTCTATACTCTGCAGCTGTGGGTGGCCGACGCGACGCGGCAGCGGGAGTGGGAGGTGCGCTACTGCCTCCTGCTCTGGCTCTCCAACCTCGTCCTCGTGCCCTTCTCGCTGGCTCTGATTGACACGAACGATGCCGCCGCAGTCGCCGCTGCGGATGCAGCCGGGCCGTCGGCGCGGCTGTCGCTGTCGGACGCGACGCTCGTGACGGCGAGTCGCTTCCTGGCTGACACGTCCAAGTGCCGCGAGGCGGCGGCGCTCCTCGTCGCACGGCTGCTCACGCGGCCTGACAGCGCGCGCCACCGCACCCTCTTCTTCGACTTTGCCGCCTTCCTGCTCGAGACCTCGTCGTCGTCGTCGGCCTCCGCCGCGGCGCCGGCTGGCGCGGCCTGGGCCTTCTTGGCTGAGGGCACGCAGTCCACCTTCAGCTCCCTCCTCTCCCAGCCCTTCCTCCTGCCCGGCGTGCTGCTCGCCATTGCCAAGACGATGAAGCTCGGGCGGCGCGAGGAGCTGCTGCCCTTCGCGCCGCGCCTCCTGGCGTGCGTCACGACCGTCTTCAGCGAGCACCCCGGCGACAGCCTGCTGTGCAAGACGGCCGTGAAGGTGGGGCAGCGGCTGACGCTGGCGATGCTGAGGCAGCGGCGCGCGGGGTGGCGCTACAGCCGCCACGTGGCGTCGCTCGGCGCCAACCTCGGCGCCGCCGCAGAGGACGCCGCCGCCGCCAACGCGGGTGGCGATGCAGCGAGCGAAGACGACGACGTGCTGGACGGCGATGGGGAGAGCCTTGAGGCGGGCATCGGGCTGCTGGTGCAGGCGGTGGGGCACAAGGACACCGTGGTGCGCTGGAGCGCCGCGAAGGGCATCGGCCGCGTCTGTGAGCGGCTGCCGGCTGCCTTCGCAGAGGAGGTGATGGGGGCCGTGCTGGAGGTGTTCAGCAACGCGTACAGCGACGCGCACTGGCACGGGGGGCTGCTCACGATTGCGGAGCTGTGTCGTCGCAGTCTTGTGAGCACGGCTCTGCTCGCGCAGGTGGTGCCGCTGGTGGCGCAGGGTCTCGCGTACGACCTCAGCAAGGGCACCTACAGCGTCGGCACGCACGTGCGGGATGCGGCGTGCTACACCTGCTGGTCCATCGCCCGCGCGTACGACGCCGACGACCTCGCTGTCCACGTGCGTCGGCTGAGCGTCGCGCTTGTCGTCACCGCTCTCTTCGATCGCGAGGTGAACGTGCGCCGCGCCGCCGCGGCGGCGTTTCAAGAGTGCGTTGGCCGCCTCGGCAACTTCGAGCACGGTATCGAGCTGGTCACGACCGTGGACTTCTTCTCGCTCGCCTCGCTGCGCCACGCGTACACGGTGGTGGCCCCGGTGGTGGCGCAGTACGCCACGTACCGCGACGGCATGCTGCGCGAGCTGGTGGGCGTGAAGCTGCTCCACTGGGACCGCGCCGTGCGCCAGCTCGCCGCCGCCGCGTTGGGGCTCGTGGCCACGCGGGAGCCGACCGCGACGGTGTTGGAGGAGGTGCTGCCGGAGCTGCTGCGCCGTGTCGACGACACTACGGTGGCCACGCGGCACGGCGCCGTGCTCGCCGTCGCGGAGCTCGTGCGGCTGCTGCCCCCCGAGGCGTGGAGCGAGGCGCACGTGGCGCAGTTCGTTGGCATCCTCAACTCCCTCGACGCCGGCCGCGGCTTCAGCGCCCGCGGCGGCGCGTACCTTCGCCAGGCCTGTTGCGTGCTGCTCCAAGCGGTGGCGGAGCGGGCCCTGCCGCTGCCCAACACGGTGGACGTCGCGCGCGTCGGTGGGCGTGTGGATAAGGTGCGCACGCTCGCCGTGGTCTTCAGCTTCTTGAAGGGCTCCTGGGACAACATCCTGGAGTGGGTGCAGCACGCGGCGGCCGACACCTTCACCGTGGTGGCGCAGCAGTACTTTGTGAAGTTCCTGCCAGCCTTCCACGGCCAGGTGCTGGCGGAGCTGTACGACGGGTGCCTGCCTGAGCAGCGCGTGCTGCGCCGGCGCGGGTTTCTCGCCGCCGTCGGTGGGCTGCCCGCGACGCTGCTGAACGCACCGTGGGCGCCGCCGTCGGCCGGGGCCGGGGCCGATGCCGATGACGGGGAGGCGGCGCCGCTCGCCTTCGAGGCCCTTGTGCCGGTGCTGCGGCGGGCCTCGCTGATGAGCGCCGCCGACCGAGCCAACCCGGAGCTGGCGGACGCCGATGCGCGGCGCAACGCCGTGCGCGCCCTCGCGCGGGTGCTTGTCCGCATCGACCCCGCCGCCCGTCCGAGCGTGGTGACCTCGGCCTGGTACACGGCGGTGATGGAGGAGACGGTTCTGCAGGCGCTGCAGGACTATGCCACCGACAAGCGTGGTGATGTCGGGTCGTTTGTGCGGCTTGCCGTGCTGGAGGGGCTGCCATCGCTGCTGGCCTACGGCCTCTGCCCGTGTGCCACGACGGCCTCGACTGCCACCGCCCCGGCGCCGCTGTGCACGCCGCCGACGGAGCTGCGCGTGCTGCAGGGTGTTGTGCGGTGTGTCCTGGAGAAGCTGGACCGCGTGCGGGCCGCTGCGGGAGGGGTGCTGGTGCGGCTGCTGCTGAGCGAGCCGTGCGCACACGCCTTCTGGGGCGCAGAAGCCAGCCCAGTCGGGGCGGAGGACTGCGCCGTGCACGCGGAGATCGCGCGGCTGCGGGTGCACCTCGAGCAGCTCGTGACCCCGTCCAAGCGCGACCCGGCCGCGACGGCGGCGGCGGGGGAGGGGCATGAGGAGGGCGACCGGCCGGTGGGGCCGCTGGAGTGGCACAACACGCAGCGGGTCATGAGTGCCGTGGGTCCGTTCGTGCTCACCCAGTGCCCCGCCAGCCTCGCCTCGGCGGCGATGGAGGGTCTCGTCGTGGCTGCCGGCGACCTCTCCGAGCACGTCCGCCGGCCTGCCGCAGCGGCGCTGCTGAGCGCGTTCCACTTCACCGACGACGGCACGGACGCGATGGCGCGGCGGCTCTCGCGCTGCCTGATGACGGTGCTTGCGGCGCACGCGCATGAGGAGCGCATGCTGAAGCCGGCGAGCCGCGTGCTCGACCTCCTCATCAACGAGAGCGTCTTCGCCGTGGAGCAGCACCGCGCCGTGCTGGAGATGCTGCGTCAGGAGCTGAAGCACTTTGCTCTGAGCATCATGGTGCTGCTCGCCATGGTGCCGCTGCTGGCGAGCATGTGCCGTAGCCCCGACGCGGACGTGCGGCGCGGGGCGTGGACGCTGGCGCTGACCATGATCGCGAGCCGCTACCCCAAGGTGCGCGCGAAGGTGGCCGCAGACCTGTACACGTCCCTGCTCGTCCTCACCTCCGGCTCCCCCGCCGCTGCTGGGCTGCCGGTGGAGGGCTGCCGCCGCGCCATGGAGCAGCTCACGCGGGTGCAGTGGGACGGCAGCGACGCCGCCCGCACTCGGGCAGCCCGCAACGAGCTGTACGGCATGCTGGAGATCCCGCCGCCTGCCGCCCGCGCGGGTGCCGACGCGGCCGGTGAGGAGGGGCAGCGGTGCGCAATGCAGCCTGCCCGGGAGCAGCGCAGCGCCGTGGCGGCCACCTACAAGTCGCTCGTGCAAGAGACGGGGTACTGACGGTGCGGCGTGCGGTATTGTGCGTGTGTGGGTGTGTACTTGTGTGTGCTTGCCTGTATAAAGGCGGGGTGTGCCAACTTCTGTTTTTGCAACTCCTCTCTCCCCGGCGATGGCCGCAGTGGCGCGACATGGTGTTGGCCTGTTCCCTGTGCCTGCCACGTCAACCCCCCCCCGCGAACTGCGCTGCCGCCACCAGTGGGCAGAATAGGAAAAGAGAGAACAACGGGTGCGTCACCTCCGCCGTGAGGGCAATGCGCTGCCTCGCTGCTGACCTCCTCCTTTCAGGACGAGTGGGTGGCTGACCCCCCCCCTGTCGAGGCAAGAGTCCACGACACACGTGTCAGCGCGCCGCTGGAGCGACGCCCGCTCTCACCGGGAGGAGGGGGGGGGTATTGCCGACAAACGAGTACACACTGAACTCTGCTCGCACACTCTTCACCGTCGATGCCGGATGTGTGTCTGTGTCTGTCTGTGTGTGTGTCTGTCATGTCTCGTGTTCCTAACCAACCAGTCCCTACCCGTCTATCACCACACACACACACGCACACACACACACACAAGTACCGCCAGCAGCCTGGCAGCGGCAGCCTTCCTCCCCCTCTTCCCCCTTCCCATAGACGCGGTCACACGCGCACGGACTTCTCCCTCCCCCCTCCATCTGAACTCCTGCCCGCCGCCTCTCACCCCAGCCCTCCTATCGCTACAGGAAAGAATGACGAGATGACGTCCACGAGCGTTGAGCTCATCGCCGACGTCCTGCGGGCGCCGCGGCGGGGCGACAGCCTGCACTGGGTCGCCTACGACCCACCCTTCCGTACGGCGCAGGACTACGCCGCGGCTGAGTACCTCTATCGCCTCCGCCTGTGCACTCTGCGTCTGCGCAGCTCGCTGCTTCCGCCATCCGCGGGGCCGCCACCGCTGCACTACCCCGTCCAGGTCACGGCCCAGCTCGTTTACATGGACGAGCCGCTGAGCCCGGTGGTGGAGTCCGCGGCGGTGTACGCGGCGGCCACTGTGCCACTGCCGGAGGCGCGGGACGAGGTGGAGCTTACGTACGCGTTTGCCGAGGAGTGGCTCATCTTTCCGCTCGAGCTGTGCGATGTGCCGCTTGACACCTGCTGCGTGCTGCACCTCTGGCACGGCGACGTGCGCGTTGCCGAGACGTCGTTTCACGTCTACTCCATCCCTGGCGAGCTGTGCGTGGGGCAGCAGTCGCTCGTGCTCGCGCGGCCCTGTGCAGACTCGCTGGAGTCGCCGCTTCAGCTGCAGCAGCAGCAGGGGCCGCAGCCGGTCGCCTCGGCGCACACAACGCAGCTGCTGGCGGACCACCACCGCGGCATGATGCCGTACATCCCGTGGCTCGATGCGCTCTCGGTGCATCAGCTGGAGCTGGCCCAAGCCCGCTGCGCTGCCGCAGCGGTGCGTCACGGCGACGGAAGTGGGTCGTCTGGGGCCCCTCTCGCGGTACTTCTCGTGTACCTCCCGGGCGCCACGACGGCGGTCTTCTTCGAGCCCGCCGTGGCGCGTGTCGGCGACGAGGTGCCGCGGCTCGTGCAGCCCAGCGAAGGGCTCGGCATCGGTAGTAACAGCAGCAGCAGCAGCGCCGCCGCAGCAGCAGCGTGGGCCCCACCGAACCCGTGCGACTTCACGCAGCGGCCCTTCCCCGATCAGTACACGTACTTCAAGGAGCACAACCTGTGCGAGGCCAAGGCGGCCATCACCGCCAAGTCGCAGTACTTCGTGTCCGACAGCAGCGTCCCGCCGGGCCCGCGGGAGCGTCACCAGCTCGCCAGCCTCCTGCGCCGTCCACCGATTCAGCTGGACAGCGGCCCGGGTGCCGTGGCGGGGGCCGGTGGCGGTGGTGTCGGCGCCGGTCGGCTTGAGGAGACGCGGCTGCTGTGGAAGTACCGCCACTTCGTGTGCCGCGACGGCAAGTACCTCCTGCCCTTCATGCGGAGCGTTGACTGGGCCAACACGCACTCCAGCGAGCGCCGCGCCGCCTGCGCCCTACTCCACCAGTGGGCCGCGCCGTCCTTCGCGGACGTGCTGGCGTGCCTGAGCTTCTACTTCGGCCACGTGGCGCCGGTGCGGCAGTACGCCGTGCGCCTGCTCCGCCGCGAGAGCGACGCGCGGGTGTGCCAGCTCGCGTTTCAGCTCCTGCAGGCGGTGCGCTACGACTCGCCCGAGGCGGAGCTCGCGGAGTTTCTGCTGGAGAGGGCCGTGAGCTGCTGGGAGCTGTGCAGCACGCTCTACACGCTGCTCGCCGCCGAGGTCGCGCTGGAGCGGCGACGCACCGCTGTCGCAGCGGCGAAGGCGGGCCCCACCGGCACCAGCAACCGCAACGGCAGCAATGCAGCTGGTGGAGCTGGTGGTGGGGGTGGTGGGGGTGGCAGCAGTGCGAGCAGTGGTGAGCATCCCGTGCTCTTCGAGCCTCTGCTGCGGCGTCTGGCGGAGCGAGTGGCACAGCACTGCCCGCACTTCATCCTCCGCCTGCGCCGCCAGCACGCCTTGCACCGCGTGCTGCAGCAGCTCAGCCGGCAGGTGCAGCAGAGCCTGCTCGACCGGCTGTCCAAGACGGCGCTGGGCAACAAGCTGATCGCGAAGCAGGCGTGCGGCCTGCACGCGCTCTTCTCCACCCCGCCGCGTCGCCCCGGGTCCACAGGCCGGCACGCGGACGGCAGCAGCTTCACGAGCAGCAGCGGTGCGGCAGTGACGGCGGCGGCCGTGCGAGAGGAGCCCCTAATGAGCTCCGCTCGCACCGAGGAAGGCAGCGATCCCGACACGTCCGTAGCCACCGCAGCGGCAGCGGCAGGCGCAGCCGAGGATGGGGAGGACGTGACGGGGGACGCGAGCGCGGAGCAGTCCCACACCTTCCTGTCCCCCTTCCCACCCGTGTCCGCCTCAGGTGCCCCGCAGACAGCGGCCGTGTCGCACCACCAGAGCCGCCGCGCGCCCGTCGTGGACGTGCTGGACCGCTACGGCGTCGCCACGCTCGCGACGCACCCGGGCATCCCCATCACCGGGCTGCAGTCGAACTCGTTGTACATCTTTAAAAGCGCGAAGCTGCCGATGCGGTTGACCTTCAACGCCATGAAGCCCGCCGCGACGACGCCGGAGGCGCTGGGCCGGGTGGCCGCCGTCTCGCCGTGCCTGCTCACGCCGCTCGCCATGCAGCCGGCCGCGTCGCACCGCGGCGCCCGGGGCGCAACGTCCGCGTCGGCGGCGCCATCGCCGAGTGCTGCAGCAGCGGCGGCATCCGCGGAGGAGGAGGTGGGTGGGTTTCTCGGTGTGCTGGAGGCGGAGGAGACGGTGCCGCTGGCGATGATGTACAAGTACGACGACGACGTGCGGCAGGACCAGCTCATCGCGCAGCTCATCGGGCTCATGGACAACCTGCTCCAGCAGGACGGGCTGCAGCTGTACCTCACCCCGTACCGCGTCATCGCCACGGGGCCGCAGGAGGGGCTGGTCGAGATCGTGCCGCACGTGACGACATTCCTGAGCGTGCAGCGCGACGTGCTCAAGTACCTGCGTGTGTACAACCCCACGGCGGAGCTGCTGCGGCTGGCCATGGACCGCTACACCCGCAGCTTCGCCGGCTACTGCGTCATCACCTTCGTGCTGGGCATCGGCGACCGCCACCTCGAGAACATCCTGCTTACCCAGGACGGCCGGCTGCTGCACATCGACTTTGGGTACGTGCTGGGCAACGACCCGAAGCCATTTCCGCCGCCCATGAAGATCAACCGCGAGATGGTGGAGGTGCTGGGCGGGCCGCAGAGCACCGGCTTCACAGAGTTCAAGCTCTTCTGCTGCAGCGCCTACAACACGCTGCGCAAACACGCGCCGCTGCTGCTCCACCTGCTGCTGCTCGGCGCCCACGCGGAGGGCATCCCGCAGGTCACCGGCGAGGGCGGCGACCCCCGCGTCAACCTGCTCAAGGTCCAGGAGAAGCTGCGCCTCGACCTCACCAACGCCCAAGCAACCCAGTACCTTCAAAATGTGATCGCCGACAGCGTCGGCTCCATCTTCACGAACTTGTGGGACGTCCTGCACGCCGCCGCGCAGGCAACTCGCAGCTGACGCACTGCTGTCCTGCACCGAGCCTTACCCCCCGCGTGTACTCGTCCCGTCGCTTGCGTGCTTTCCCCCCTCCCCCCCCTCCCCGCTGCCTTCTCTCTCAGTGACTTCCCCACGCACAGCCCGGTTGCTCTGTGGGCGTGTGTGTGTGCGCTGAGGCAGCGAGATGGCCGAGGGAAGGCGCTCGTGGCCCGGCAAAGCCCCCTCCCCTCTTCTTCTCCACCGCATACTCGAAGGCAAACGCGAAACAAACAAGAAAGCGATGACATGCGCGGCCCATCAACACCGGCATCCACCGCATCTGCGACGGGGGCCGCCGTCGTGGCTTTTCTCTTCGGTTTGGAGAGTAGAGGACCTGGTCTGTGTCGGGCTTGATTGCGCCACCCCCCCCCTCCCCTCTTCACTTCCCTCCCCTCCTCCCTCCCACAAGCACAAACGTGGTTGGAGCTCCGCACTGTGTAGCCGCGGCTACGCCTCCCGTAGTTCCCTCCCCTCCCCGCCCTCTACCTGNGTCGCTTGGTCCACTTGAACACTCCGACGGAGCACAGAGTACAGCTCGACTCTAGCCATGCCGGCCATGAAGCGCGATCGCGACGGCGATGCGGCAGACCCGCACCACCCCGCCCTCGCCTTTCACCGCGAGGTACTCATCATTCAGCAGTGGACGAAGATCCGCCGCGAGTTCCTGCAGGCGCTGGAGGCGGTGGCGGCGGACGGCGTGGTGCGGTGGCGTGAGCCGCGCAAGCTGTGGCGACACGCCCAGGAGGCCTTGGGCAAGTGGATCCTCTCGCAGGTCGCCCGCGTGCACCTGCCGGCACCAGACGCTGGCAACACCGCCGCGACAGCCCCCGCGCCGGCCTCGGCGTCCGCGCCGCTCCATGAGGCGGAGATCTTCTTCTTCCCGTCCACGGCGCAGCTGCGGCGCGCGATGGTGAACACGGGCACCGCCAGCGGCAACAGCACCAGCAGCAGCAGCGATGCGCCCGCGACGCTGCGCACGTACGACGAGCAGCTCATACGCGACCTCTCCCTCAAATCTAACGGCGCCGACGAGACCGCCGCCGTGGCAGCCCTCGCGCGGCTCGTGGCGGACTTCCGCCTTCCCCAGCGCTGCGCTGCCGCCTCAGCTGCCGTGGCGGCGGGCATGTGCGACGTGACGCCGTCGCAGGCCCTGCAGCCTCGCATCCGCCGCGTGGAGGCCGACGACCCGCAGCGCACGCCGGCGCAGACGCGCATCGCCGGCCCGGTGGCGGAGGTGGCGGTGGTCTGGCCGCGGCAGTGGCGCCGTGAGCAGTGCCGCGACTGCCCACCCGTGTCGCTGCCGTGGGCGGCCATGGAGAAGTTGCAGGTGTGCTACAGTGCGTTTGCCGACGCAGCAGGGGAGCGAGCACGCTACGGTGACGAGGCGGACAGCGGTGCACAGAGCCGCTTCGAGCTGCGAGCGGCGACGGTGATCTTGCGCTATGAGGGCGGCCTCGCCACGGGCAGCCTGCAGCTCTGCGCCGACACGCGACTGAAGCGGCACCTGCACGCCGCCGGCTACCACGTCATGGACCTCTGCGCCTCGCCCATCAACGCGTACATGGGCGTGCCGCAGCCCGGCACGTTCCGCGGCGCCACCGCGGCGACCGAGGCGGCGAAGGAGGTGCCGAACCGCTTCTGCTCCGCCTTCTACGACGTGGACCGCTACTTCGGCAGCGTCGGCAGCGCCGTGGCCGTCAACCCGCAGCGCATGCACGCCGACCCCGCCATCAACCCGGAGGGCAGGCCGCTGCTGCTCACCCTCGACGTGCCGTACGACGAGGACCTGTGCGAGCTGCTCTTCCAGAAGCTCGTGCGCGACATGGGCGCGTGTGACGGCGCGGCGGTGGACTACATCCTTGTACTCCCGCTCTGGTGGGACATTCAGATGCGCATCGACAAGCGTCTTTTCGCGGGCGATCAAGCAGCCGACGTTGCACAGGTGGTGCAGGAGCGGGCGGCAGTGCTTGGTCAAGGCTACCAGGTGCCGTACAGCTGGCCTGCCGCGCTGGCTGACGCGGCTGGGGACGCGCGCCGCTCGAGTGCCGCCGCCTGGGTGTGCTTCGATGGCGTCTTCATTGAGGACGACTACGGCTACTTCTGCACGGCCACGAACAAGTGGCTGCACGGGGTGACCGCGACGGAGGTGATTGGACTCGCCCAGCCGCGTCAGCCCGCGCCCCCGCTGCGCGGCGCCCTCGACGCGTTTTACGGCACACCAGCGGGGGCGTCTCCGTAGCGCCGAGACGCTGATGCTTGAACGTGTGCGTCTGTCTGCGTGTGTGTGTGTGTGTGTGTGTGGCGCACCAACCCCGGCCAGTGTTGGCCTCGGGTGTGCGCTGGTCTGTGCGCTCGCACGTGCGAACAGGCACAAAAGGAAACAAGACAGTTGCACGGCCGCAGTGCTCCGAGTGCGTTGGGCGCCGTAAGCCGCTGCCCTGTCTCACCACACTCTCCACACGCGCTACGGGGCTCTCCGCTCGCCGTGCAGGATTCCTCACCTCCTGCTCCCCGCTCTCCTCTCTCCAGCGAGCAGTGGCGTCGTCCCTCTCTTTCCCTCACTCCGGGTTAGCCGTGCCCGACGTGCTGCCGACGCGCGCCGCGCCGCTCCTCCGCCTCGTCCCCACATCCATCCTCGGCGCCCTCCCCTCCTCCTCCTTTCTTCGCCCTACGCGGCTCCTCCCTGACAGGGTCGGTGACGGCATCCAATCTCTGCACACTCCCGCTTCTTTCCAGAGCCTACCAGCAACCAAACGCACACACGCACACACACACACACTCAGGCGCCCTCACGAGAGTCGACGACCCTTTGCACCCCCCACCCCACTCCGATCCACCGCCCCCTACCTCAATCCTCATACTCGCTCTGGCCCCCACCCCCCAACCTCTTCCCGTTGGCATCATGGGCTACGGCGGCCCCCGCGTGGCGTTCTACACGGCCAACCACTACAGCAACTACGCCAACGCCATCCAACACGAGGACTCCGCCCGAGTGCGAAGTATCATCGAGCGACGCGAGTGGCCCGCCGTGCAGGCGGCGCAGCGGCAGCGCGAGGAGGACTTCCGGGCGTACGAACGGGCGCAGGCGGCGGAGGCGGCGCGGCTGCAGGCGGAGGAGGACGCCGCCCTCGAGCGCCGCCGCCTGCGCGATGAGCGGGCACAGCGCCGCATCGCGGCGAAGTCGACCGACCACTCCGTCACCGCCACCGAACTCGCGGCGCGGCGGGCGCGGCACGCGCACCTCTGCCGCCTCGCCAAGCCACGCGCCGCCCCCGAGCCGGCGTACGGCGTGGGCATGCTGGGGGGCACCGTGCCACACCAGAGCGGCCGCCACGGCAAGCTGCCGACTGTTGGGCGCAACGGCGCCGTGTACAGCGCCGGCGTCGATCGCCACCGCATCGTCCCTGCGCGGCCAGACATGCAGGGCACCATCCCGCCCTGGATGGGCAGCTACAGCACCCACCACGGGCCACGGGAGCGCGACGCTGCGGTGGCGCGGGCGGAGGCGGCGTACTACTGCAGCCAGCCCGGCCCCCGCCGCACGGAGAGCGACATGCAAGCGCGTCAGAAGACGCTGCACGACCTCGCCGCCGAGCACAGTGCCGCTGCGGACGCTGCAGCAGCGGCAAGTCGGGCCGGCGCGGCCGCGGCTTCAGCGGCGGACAGCGTGGCGGCAATGGACCGGCAGGCGCACCCGACGCCGCCGGGGGCGGACGACGACGACGTGGCGTCCGTCTTCAGCCACGGTTCCTCCAACGGCCCCATCGCGGCGACCGGCAACGCGCACATGTCCACGCTGTCCACGAAGGACACGGTGCGCCGGCACCTCGACCTCTACGGCGGCGCCATGACAGCGCCCCGCGTGCCACACGTGGCCCAGAAGCTCGGCCCTGAGGAGATGACGCTGCCGGCGCTGACCTACCGCCTCGTGCGCATGCAGTCGCCCCTCCCTCGAGTGTAGGCAGGCCGCCATCGCCGCGACCCCCACCCGCTCCGTGTCCGGCCCCGACTCCCTGCTGCCGCCGGATGCCACACAACCCTACCCTACTCCTGCCCGTTCTCCCATGTACAGTACGTTGCTCACCCAGCTTTCTTCACCGGGCGCTGTCGCCTTGCCTTCTCCTCGTCGTCGCGTCGCTGTCTATCCGTGTGGCCCCTCCCGCCCCCGGGGCCTTCCATACAGTACTTCGACGTACCCTCCTGGCCCCTGAGCGAGGCGAGCGACGGCGGCAGCAGCAGCGGAGGCCTCTCCACCCCTCCCCGCCACCCCACCCTGCACGAGAAGTCAATGTGTGTACCCTCCCCCCCCCCTCCCTCACCCGTGATGTGATGCGTGTGCCGTCCCAATGACTCTTGTGTACCGCGTCTTCCAGTTGAGCACATCAAGAGAGGAAAAAAAGAAGGCAACGCAGAAAGGGAATGGGAGTTCGACGATCTGGCAGGCTGGACTGTGTGCACCTGGTGGCGGCGGCCCCTTCCCCTTCCCCCACTGGGCGAGCTCTCGCACGTGGCTCCTCCCGGTCACGTAGGACGGCCCTCCTCCCCCTCCCTCTTGCTGTGGCTGCCTCGCCCATTGGTACTGTGGTTTGGCCAACGGCCGTGGAGAAGTGCTGCCGCTCCCACTGCGTGTCGCCCCCCCGTAGGTGCGGTGCGGTTTCGTGGAAGTTCTCCCTCCTCCGTCCACACACGTGTAGGGCAAGTTGTCCCTCCTCCCTCCACGCACCCTTCTCCGCCTCCGACCTGCTGCAGCTCTATGCCGCTGTACATACACCCCCCTCCCCCGCTCCCACACACACACACACACACATCAAGGTTGCCTTGTCGTTTCCGCTTATAAGTTGTTCTTCACCGTCCCCTCCCCCCCCTCCCGTCCCCCCTCCCCCTCCCCGCTCATCCCTCCCGCGCCTCGCATATACGTACGTGTGCGCGTGTGCGTCCGTGCGCTGGAGCTTGCCTCGCACACGCTTGTACATACCCCCCCTCCCTCCCCCTCCGACCTGCGCCTCTCCCCTCCTCCTAGAACTCACATCTCCTCCCTCCCTTCCATCACCCCAACAAGCACACACATACGCACACCCGCATCCGAAGCAGCAGCCATGACGCAGCTCCACTCCGTTGCCAGCCTCGACTTCGGCGATGGCCGCACGTGCATCTGCCGCATCTGCGAGTGCGGCAAGCACCAGTGCCCGGGCCTGCACGTGCCGTTCGTCGGTGAGACGACGTACCGCGACGAGTACGTGGGCAAGAACGCGGAGCGCGAGCGCCCGCGCAAGGCGCGCCAGACCGTGTTCCCGGCCAAGGCAGAGCCCGGCCACTTCAAGACGACCAACCAGGAGGCAGCGGACCTGCTCAAGGGCAAGGACCTGCGTCCGGCTGAGTCGTACAAGCCGCGCGAGGCCGCCGCCGCGCCGCTGCCCTTTGAGGGCACGACGACCAACCGCGCCGACTTCCCGGGCTGGATGCCGGACTACAACCGCGCGAAGCGCAAGCAGGACCCGCTGCCGAAGCTGCCGGGCACCTACTCCACCACGAAGGGCGCGATGGAGGAGCCGGTGCGCGACCTGGCGCGGCAGGGCGCGCTGCCCAAGCCGCCCAAGAGCTGCAAGGCGGACGACACAGTCCAGGATAGCGTGCCCTTCGACGGCATCAGCAACTACACGGCCGAGTACCCGCCGAAGGACGCGCCCATGACCCGCAGCGCCGCCCGCAACATGCAGACCGCGGCCCTGCCCGAGAACCGCGACTTCCAGACGACCGCGTCTGACGCGTACCAGGTGCCGCCGATGCACATGCGCCACGACTGCCCGGCTGCCTTCGTGCCGGTGCGCCCCGCCTCGCGCGATGGCCACATCAAGCTCTCCGTGTACAACATCCCGTCTGGTGACACCATGCACTAGGTGGCCACCGTTAAGCGCTGCGGTGTGCGTGCGTCGAGGCCTCTCGTCTCCCTAGAACCCCCTTCCCTCTTCTCTGCGCCGACGTGCCCTCCCTGTGTACAAGCATGTAATGTACCCTCCTCTCCCTCTCTTGCCTCTACACAGCCTTGATCACGAGGTTGTCCTTGTGTTTAAGTGTGTGTGTGTGTGTGTGTCTGCGTGCGTATCTGTGACTGTGGATGTGTGGGCATCGTGTCGTGTGGGCGTCTGCGTGTGTGTGGGGGTGCGCACGTGTGTCCTTCGTGCGCCAGCTCCCTCCTCCCTCCCTCCCTCCCACCCCCTTCCGGCTGCGTCGGTGCCGGCATGGCCCACGCACGCCTGCACCCGCGCAGACGCACGCCCTTCCTGTTGATGTATCCAGCCGGCTCTTCGTTTTTCTTCTTGTGTTTGTCTTTCCTTTGCTTGGCCACATCTCCTGTCACGTCGGTGCGTGGGTGCGCCTCTTTACTCGCCTGTGCACGTGCCTTGAGCGGCCCGTCTTCATCACTTCCAAGCAGGGGCGGCGTGCTACGATGTGTGCGTACGCGTGTGTGTGTGTGTGTGTGCAGGCTTCGCACAGGTGCAGTGGAGGAAGAGCCAACCACGCAGCTCGCACGCGGGGGGGGGGGGAGTGCGCCGCCTCTCAGCTTGGTGCGACGACGCCGTCTCCATGACGCCCCAACCTCGCAAGCTCGACCACTCTTTCCTGATCCTTGCTCAGACACCCTTCCGTGGAGAGAGAGAACGCGAAACACACACACGCACACACACACAGTGCTGGAAAGCACAAGAAATGGCGTGCGCGCTTCCCTAGCAGACTCCGTCGTCCTTCTCGATGCCCTGCCGCAGTTTCGTGTGGTGCAGGTGCAGCACGAGGAAACGAAGCAGTCGAGAGAGGAGGGGGGGGGCGTGTGTGGCGGGGTGCGCGTGGGGCAGTCACGCACTCCGGGGAGCTTCGCGTGGGCATGCGTACAGCGCCGCCGTTCCTCCCTGCGATGGCACGCACACGCGCACGCCTACCTGCCCTCCGTTCCGCCCCAGCCTGCGCATCTCCTGCCGTTGCCCTACGCGGAGGAGGCAGCGATGGCGCAACGAAGACGGCGCCTCCCGAAGCCGCTCGTCGCGCGTTCACGCCTTGCCAGAGCGACGGACTGCGCCCGACTCCGGTGCATGTGTGCGCCTGCACCTCAATACCCCCCCCCTTCTCCTCTCGAATGCAGTACACCGCCCAGTCATCCCCAACCGTCTCTGCTATCGACCCAGAAGCCTCAGACACACACACACACACAGACAGACAGGCACATACGCATAGACGGACGAACTGCAAGCTTCTACGTACGCACACACAAAATGCGGTCGAACGGCGCCGTGCACATCGGCAACGACTCCTTCCTGGCCGTCACACGCGATGTCACAGACGCCATCTCCCTCTTCGCCAGCTCCTTCCCCGCGGAGGAGCAGGTTGCACCGCTGCAGCTGAGCCGCCAGGCGCGGTTCCACCCGCACGCCGACCTCGCCTGCAGTACTGCGGAGCTGCGGCTGTACGACGAAGCCAACGGAAGCCAAGACGGCAGCGCCGACACGGCAAGCTCGACGGGCAAGACGACCGCCGCACCGGGCTTCCGTCATTCCCTGCACGCCTCGTGCGACGGGAACAAGATTGCGGCCATCAGCAACACCCGCGGCCACCACTACATCATCGACATCACGGTCGAGCCGGCTGCGGTGTGCGAGCTGGAGATGCCAGAGGTGGTGCGCAGTGTCTGCTGGCACCCGACCGCGCTGCACACGCTCATCGTCCTCTTTGCGTCGGGCAATCTCAGCACATACGACACGACGCGGTCGACGTACGGCGTCGTGCTCCCGCTGAATCGCCACATCGCGATGCGCCCGGCCATCCAACGCTGCCTCGTGGACGCAGAGGCGCACGCGAAGCAGCAGGCCGCATCCACAGCATCAGACACGCCGAAGGCAGAGGATAGCAAGACAACGGCAGACGCGGACAGCCGCAGCGGTAGCCGCACGCCGCCGCGCAGGAGCACCGCCGCGCTGGTCGCATCGCGTTCCCCGTCGATGTTCCCCGCAGCCGACGCAACGCCGAAGAGTGCCGCCAGCGGCAGCCCGAATGGGGCCAAGCCCCTCTCGACAGGCTTGCATACCGGCGAGCGCACCACCCCCGCGGCGTACAGCCCGCCATCGGTGGACCAGCTGCGCACCTCGCAGCTCGACCTCGTTCACATCTTCGCGCTGCCGGCGACGGAGAGCACGCCGGTGATGCTGCTCGTCCTCAGCAGCAGCGGCGACGTGTACGCGGTGCACTTCAGCGACGCCGCGCTGCCGGTTGCGGCCACCGCGGAGGTCACAGACGACGGCCGCCTGCGCACGCTCGCGGAGGAGGAGGCGCGACTGGCCGATGTCGCGGCCTCGCCGCTGAGCCTGGAGGTGCACCACGTCATATACGGCGAGGATGGCGCCGACGAGGCCCTCGCGGTCGGCGGCTGCCGCGTCGACGCCGACGCCGGCACACACGCCATCTTCTTCTGCACGGCAAACGGATTTGTGAAAGGGGCGTGGGTGAGCGAGCCGGACCTGCTGGCGCGGCACCGCACCGCCCACGTCCGCGCCGTCGAGGCACCCAACTTGTCCTTCACGCTGCAGCTGAGCGGGCCGCTGGCGCTGCGGCCATCGCTCTCGCCCGCCGTCCCGTCCACGACGCACGGCGTCGGCTTCACCATGACAGGGAACATCTGCATCCTGCGTACCGGCGCGTCGGGCCGCAGGACGTACATGATCGCGTTACCGCTGTGGGACAGGCAGCAACAGGGGTGGGTGTGCTGGCGGCCCGCGGGCGTCACGGGACGCGACCGCGCCGGGGAGGAGGGGGCCGCCCTTCCGCTGCTCAGCACCGACGCGGCTGTGCCGCCGCCCGTGGCGCTGCGGCTCCCGTACGACACGCTGGACGCGAGTGTGGCGCTGGGCAACACGGAAGTCCTCCTCGTACCGGAGCTGGACGCCGTGGACGTGCCGTGCGCACGACGCAGTATCCTCTCCGCCAGCATCGCCTCGCTGCTGCGTTCCGCGCTGTACGCGCGGTGCGGCACGCTGCAGCCCCAGCCGCTGTGCGGCGGCGCGGACGGCACGGCGCCCCTCTCCACGCCGCCGCTCGCCCTGGCCGACCTTCTCGACACTCTGCCGGTGTGCCACCGCGGCTGGCTGAGCGGCGCCTCGCCGGCGGAGGTGAACGCCGCCACGCTCGATCTCGCGCGCCGCGTGGAGGGCGTCACGGAGGACATTCGTCAGCGGGAGATGGCGGTGCAGCAGCGGAGCAGCGCGCTGGCGGACAAGCTGACCCGGCTCACGGGCAGCGCGAGGAACATCGAGAACACACTGGTGAAGTGGCATCAGATCATCCTCGACGCGATTGTGCACCGCCGCGGTGGCGACGCCGTTCGCACGGCCAACGAGCGCCTCGGTAAAGTGTTTGTTCTTCTGAATGAGCTGGAGCAGCTCTAACACGCACGGAGGAGAGGCGGGGGACGGAACGGGCGTGCGCGACTCGTCTTCGTCTCCGAGCCGAAGTCGACGATGGCCTCGTCCGCCGTCAACGACAGAAGAGAGCGCTTCGTCAAACGCGCAATGTCGTCCCATCGCGGCGCCGTCTTCCAAGCGAGGAGCAGAACAATGCGTGGGCGTGGCGGCTGTGCGTCGGCAATCGTCAACGGTGCCGCGCGAGAAATGGGGGGTGCCTGGTTCGCGGGCCGTGCGCCTCCCAATCCCCGCTGCGACTGCGCGTACATCCGCAGTACCTCTGACGCCAGACACAGCTTGTGGAAGAGGTTCGCCAGCGAACTTGCGTAGCCGACCTTCGTCGTCGGCGCCACGTCCAGGTCGTGGAGTCGCGACCACAGCGACTCCATCTGCTTCCAAGTCCGTCGCGTCCACAATCCGTCGCGCACATCGGACGCCAGACGCGCAATGCTCGACTGCAGGCTGCGGTGGCGTGTTTAATGTGGGTCGCGATGGAAGGGGTTTGGAGGTGTGTGCGTGTGTGTCTTTCTTCATGTTGCTGTTTGGATAGGGTTAGCGCGACAGAAACGGAGCGACGACTTGCGAGGAAGAAGAAGGAGAGACGGAGAAGGAGGAGGCATTCAGCATGGGCGACAAGTCGCATCTTCACCCTGTGTCTTTCCGCGTGCGTGTGGCGGCGCTGGTTCGCACACCTGGGCTTGAAGCCCCGTACCCGCTCCTTTGAGGTCCTCCCAGCCACACACACACCCACCGTCACTCTCTTCACTTCCCTCCGCCCTCCTCACCCATAGAACCGACAAGGAAGCTGTGCATAGAGCCGAGCCGACGCATACGAAGCACCGGCGAAAAGGGAAGCGGGCCGCACGGCGCGCACATGCACCTGCCGCCGCCCTCCCCCCCCTCCCTTCAACGCATTCCTCTTCTTTTTCCGCCCCTGCGCTTGAGCTACGGCATGAGCGACTGCGACGCCGCAGCCACGGCGGAGGGTGGCGCGACCGGGGTCGTCGTCGCGCCGCAGCCGCCGCCCCTGCGCGACAACCCCCCAGGCACCGCGGCAGACCCGATCCACCCCCATGCCGCCGCAACGGCCTCGGTGCAGGGCGAGCACGCGAGCCTCGCCACAAGCCCAAGCCCTGCGGCCGCGCCAGGCGCGGATGAGGGAGTGCAGATGGTGGCGGACCTCAAGGGCGAGCTGTACCACGCCACCCGCAGTCTCCTGCAGGTGCGGCAGCAGGCCCGCACCTCCGAGGAGACCTCCGCGGAGCTGCGGCAGCGCTGTCAGGCACTGGAAGCGGAGAAGCACGCCCTGCGACGCGAGCTGCAGGAGGCGCAGGAGCGGCTGCAGGCGCGGCAGTCACGGCTGGACGAGCATCGCCGCGAGGCCGCCGACGCGAAGCTCGCCGTCGTGTCCCTCACCGCAGAGCGTGACGAGCTCGCCTCCCGGCTGCAGGAGGCGTGGGATCGGGTCGCAGAGGTGGGGGTGACACTGCGCGAGCGCGACACGCGCGCAACCCAGCTCGAGGCAGACGTGGCGGCAGCGCGCCATGGAGCGGAGCTGGTCACCCAGCAGCGCAGCCACGTCGAGGAGCAGCTGCGACTGCTGCAGGAGCGCCTCCGTGTGCAGGAGACGGACGGCAGCTTGACCGGTGCCGCGCGGCAGCGGTTGCTGACCTCGCTGCAGGCGGCCCTCCAGCAGCTAGCCGGGCTGCTAAGCGGCGTCGCGTACGACTATCAGCAAAGCCTCGCGCTCGACGAAACCGAGGATGAGGCGTCAGCGCCGGAGGGCGCTGATGGCGTGGTGGCGTCCATCACAGCAGCTGCGAGCCCCACGGCGCACACGAATGCAACTGCGGCCCCGCATGTCGTGTTGTCCCCAGCCAACACCGCAGGCGCCGCCGCACACCCCCACGCGTCCGCAGACGACGCGCGCGTGCGGCGGCGTGGGGTGACGCACGCAGGCGGATGTGGTGGTGGAGAGGCGGTCCGTCTGCGAGCGGAGGGCACGCTGCACGACGCTGATGTCGCCCTCTTCGGAGGCGCGTGGGCCCCCGCCGCGGCGCTGTCGCCGTCGTCGTCGCCAGAGCACTCGGCCGAGTCCGCGTCGAGCGCGACGGGGACCACCCCGCCGGAGCGGCGCCCTTCCCCGACGTGGCAGGCGCTCGTGCAGAGCCAACGATGGGGCGTTGCACACGCGCCGTCAAACGCGAAGGACGGCGACGTGGCGGAGGAGGGGGCCGTTCGCACGGCTGTGACGCCTGTGCTGCTCGCCTTGAAGCACGTCGGAGCGATGCTGAGCACCCTTCGGCTGGAGCGGCGCCGATGGACAGCCGAGTGCGCCCACCTGCGCCGCCGATGCGCGGCACTGCAGCAAGAGCTGGAGACGGCCCAGCGCAGTGGTGTGGTGGGGGAGGGCGAGGCCGCCGATGTGCGCGGGCGCCTGGCGGCGGTGCAGCGCCGCGCTGAGCAGGCGGAGGCGGCGCTGCTGGAGTGTCGGCAGGAGGACGCGCGTCGGCGCAGCGCGCTGGCGCAGGCGCTGGACTGCCCGGACGACTGGGCCCTAGTCCAGCACTCTGTGCAGCTGCTTCGCGTGCGGCAGGCGGAGCTCCACAAGGACGTGGACCAGCTCGAGGCGCAGCAGCGCTCCGCGCCGCCGTCACCACACGCCGGTGGCGGCCGCACCGCCCGCGATGAGGGAGGCGTGAAGGACGCGGAGCGTGCTGCCCTGTCAGCACAGTCGGCGGCGGCCGCGGAGGCGCGCTATCAGCAACTGGAGCAGCAGTACCGCGCGTTGAAGGAGTGGGTGGAGACGCGCTGGAGCGCGGCGGCGGCGACAGCCGCACCGGCACACCGCGACGAGACCAACGTTGTCCCTGCAGCGCCTCCTCCGCCCTCCCCCACCGTGACTGCGGCGGCTGCCAAACGTCCACCCGCTGAACTCGACTCGCCGCCGCCGGCCCCCAATCCAGCGCGCGTGCCCACCAGCGGGGCAGTCACGACGCCGCCGCGCTCCCCCGCCGCCTCCGCCCCCGCCGCTGTGGCGACGGAGGCAGCGGCGCCGAGTCGCTCGTCCTCGGCGTGGCTGCACCGTTCCTCCATCCCTCCCCCGCCGCCCGTGCCGGCCACGGCGCTGGTTGACTCGCCCGTGGCGTCGCGCGTCCGGGACGCACGGCACGGGCCGTACACCGGAAAGGAAGTGCGTGTGGCACCGGCAGCAGCAGCGCAGGTGGGGGCCGCTGGCAGCGCGCGGTCGGGCCCGGTGCACTCCCCCGCCGCGTCCACCAGCGCATCGTCGGTCTCCTCTGCGAGTGACGACCACGAGACGGGTGTGGAGGCAGAGGCGCAGCACGGTGGGAGGGTGCCCTACTCGCGAGAGGGCATCGCGCGCGCTGCGGCCGGCGCGGGCAGCGCTCCGGCACGGCACCCGCCGCGCCGCTTCTCCGGTGTCGCCACCGCGTCCGTCTCGCTCCCACCGCCGTCCCCGCTCCGTGTCACGTACCCCGCACCACTGCCCGGTTCTGCGTACCCCGCAAGCCGGCCCGCAATGAACAGCGCCGCATCGCTGGACGCGGAGCAGGCGCTGCTGGCCTCCCTCTACCGCGACCAGGCTCGTGCGCGGGTCGGGGCAGCGGCGACGTCGCCGGAGGTCCGCAACCCGTACGGCGCCGAGGCGGTGGACTACGCCGCGTTGTTTGCCACGGAGGTGCTGCACGTGATCGAGGCGCTCGACCGCCGCGTCTCGGGTGCGCTGCAGCGCGGCCCAAGCGCCTGATGCAGCGAGCCCGGCCTCGGCTGGCGCTCCTCTTTACTCTCCCTTACCGTCCCCCCCCCGCCCATTACCGGCAACGACTCGTGTCGAGCGTTGGTGAGAGAAACGACGTGTCCCGAAGCCTCGCGAAGTTTATGGTGGCGCGTGTGACGCACGTACGCGTGGGCATGTCCGCCAATGATGTGTTGCCTCTTGACTGCTCAGAAGGGCATGCCCCCCCCCCCCCCCACCGCACTGCACACGGCGCACTCGTGCTGTCTGGCAGTGTCACCCCCATCCGCCCCTCGATCCCGCCCCTTCCCCACTTCCCCCTCCTCCCCTCTCCCTCGATCCCCATGGCACTGGGTGCAGCACGTTCTTTCTGAGTGCAGACGCACACGCACACACGCACACTACACACATTCACGCCCGCAGAACACTCCAGTGTGCACAGCCGCACGGAAGCGCACCTTGTCATCCTCATGCGGTCCACCTCCGCCTTGTACCGGTACGCGTGTGATGAGGAGGGTTGCGTGTCGAACACGGAGCTCGTCAAGCTCTTCCATGGCGTCGATGTCGCCTTGGACAGTGCCGCAGCACAGCCCGGCACGGCATCCGCAGCGGCAGCGGCCGATGGGCCGGTACGCACCGCCGACGCGGACGGCACCCTCGAGATGGACGACGGGATGCCGCCTCTGCCGGCTGTCGCCCCAAAGATGCTGCTCAGCTTCTCGCCGGACCTGTGCTTCCCCACGCACATCACCCTCACCAAGTCGTACCTCGGTGACGCTGGCCTCGCAGCATTCTTCCGTGTGCTGCCCATGCTGCGCTGGGTGCGCACGGTCGAGGCCCGCGGGGTCGGTGCGGGGCCGCGTGCAGTGAAAGCGCTCAGCGCTGCGCTGACGGCGCACGTGGTGGAGGGCTGTGAGGTGGCGGCCACGGTGCCCACGGACGGGCACGAGGCGGCCCCCGGGGTGGAGCCGCTCGCGGGGGGCCGGCTGCCCGCGCTGGAGCTCATCGACCTGCGCGACAGCGACGCGATTTTTGCTCAGTCGTGCCAGGGACTGCTGGCCGCGCTCCGGCGGCGTCGCACGCTGCTGCGGGCGTGGTGCGCCGACAACGCGTGCACCGGCGATGTGGAACCGGTGCTGGAGGTGCTGGTCGACCTCGACGCGGTGCCGGCGACCATGGCGCATCAGCTGCGTGGATGGAACGAGGAGGCGGCGAACCGCAAGTACCAGCGCCGCCTCTCGCACGAGGCGCATCGCTGGCAGGAGCAGGTCAACGCCTTTACCGTCCGCCGCGCCGCACTCGAGGTACTGGAAGCCGCGCAGTTCGATGCAGCGGAGCCGGAGGAGCGACGCGTGGGGGAGCAAGTCATCTTTCGCCTGCCCCCGCCGCCGGAGAAGGCGGCCGCTCCGGTAGCACAGATGCTGGCGGAGCTCAACGCGCACATCCCCGACCTCATCACTGCCGCGTGCTGCTTCAGCGCAGCGTCGCAGCGCCGCGAGAGCGGCAGCGGCAGCAGCGAATCAAGGGCAGAGGGACACTTCGCCGCCCCGGTGCAGCCCATTCCGTTGCCGACGGAGGCCGGCGTGCGGGCCGCGCTACAGGCGTGCGCCGAGTTCGGCGCCGACACGCTGGCCCTCCTGCCGCACACCAACGCCGCGCTGTGGTACGTCGCCAACATCCGCGCGCAGCAGCGGCCCACCGGTGGCGAGACGGCGCTGGCGTTTTGGGAGGCCAAGGCAAATGTGGCGGCTCTCCTGCGCGGGCTGCAGGCGAACCCCCACGTGGAGGCCGAGCTCGAGGCGTCCTCGCAGGCCGGCGGCATCGTGATACGCCGCCACCTGTACCGCCTGCGGCAGCTCTACGCGCAGCTCGACGAGGGCGCCCCACCGACGGAGTCGCGCGCCGAGGCGCAGCGACGCGGCGCCGAGGAGGCAGTGCAGACCCCGCTGCAAGAGATGACGTCGCTGTACTACCGCGTTGTGGCCGCCCTCGTGGCGCGGCGCTTCTCAGACACGCACCTGCCCTCCATGCAAGCCTGCGAGCGCCGCATTGCCGCTGTCACGGCCCACGTGCTGGAGCACGTGCTGGTCGGCGAGGAGTCGGCAGACGCCCTCGCGGCGCGCGTCGAGCACGTGCGGCTCTGCCTCGACGGCACGCTGGATGGTGCGGCGGCCGGGCGATTGGGCACGAGCATCGGCAACGCAGACGTAGCGACGCGCGTGCTGCCGCCCGTGATGGCGCGCTGCCGCTACCACCTTCGACGCCATCCGGCCGAGGCGGCGGCGTGGGCGCAGACGTACGCGGGGCCCGCCGGCAAGCACGCATCGGGTGCGGCCACCGAAGCACCGCTTGCGTCGTCGTCGCCCGCCCCCGCGCACGCCTTCCACGCGTGCCGCTGCGCGGCGGCCCTGCGGCGGCCAAGTGAGTCGGAGAGCGGCGGCACTGCCACGCCAGCCACCGCGCTGCCGGCCCCGTGCACGGCGTGCAGCTACCACGCGCTGCAGGCTGCGCAGTCGCTTGTGCAGGGCCGCGCTGACCCCAACGTCGGTGGCAGTGACGTCGCCGAGGCGGAGCTGCACACGCGGTGGGCGATGCTGGCCCCCGTGCGGGCGTCGCTGCCGCGCGAGCTGCGCATGTTCTTGCTGGATATGACCATCCGCCAGTGCAGCCGGCTGCGTGGGGGCTGCGCGTACGTGCCGGCGCTCGACTGCGTCGCCGACGTGCTGCGCGCCGACGGGCTGCCGAGTAGCACCACCGACTGGCTGGCGTGCACGGAGCAGCAGCGGGAGCACTGGGTGCGTCTGCTGCGCGTCTTTGGGGAGTGGTACCGGCTGCGCGCGCTGGAGTCGTACAACCTCGTAGACGCGTGCGAGCTGCTCAACCTGCCGCCTGCATGAAGGGCGTTCACGGCGGACTGGAAAGAGGCGGGGGCGAAGGAAGGCGCTGCAGCGACGCGTTGCCCCGCGCCCCTCGAGCGCGCACCCGTTTGGGGGGTTTTCCGATGTAGAGCGAGGCGTACTCGCCCGAGGCTGCTTGCCTCACACAGTTTGTTTTTCTTTTCTCACTGCCTCGTGTGTGGCGCCACAAGGGGCGCCCAGTGCCTTCCCCCCCCCCCCTCCAATCCCTCCCTGACGACACACAGACACACAGACACACGCACACGCACAACCGGCACCCGTGAACGACGAAGAGACAAGAACTGCAGCGTCTTCAAGCGAGGGAGGCAGCTGTGGCGCGCCGCTTCCACGTCTCCCTCCCCCTCCCCTCGTCCTCTCGCATCCCCGCCACCGCTCGTTCCCGTTTTACGCGTCGCGTCCTGCTCCCTCCGTGCGCTGCGTGAGGACAGGCGACAGCACGCACTCAGCGCGGCTATACGGTGTGTGAAGCTGCCCGCCACATGCCTCCCTCCACCGCTCTCGGCACCATCTCCCACCGTCCCCGCCTCTCCTCTCAGCGTTGCACGGACCACTGCACGTGGTCATGAAAGCACGTGCGCCATCGACATCAACGCAGCGCACCTAACTACACAGACACACGCAGTGGAGGTCTGCCTTGCACCTCCGTCTTTCCCACCGACCCCTTCCTTCCTTCCCTCCTCCGGCGTGGCTCTACCACGACCTGACGAGTACGCGGAATGGGGTGGCTGTCGTGGCCGCGTGACGCAGCCAGTGGCGCCACCGCCGCGGCAGAGGCGCAGCAGACGCAGGACGTGCTTGCCTCGATCTTCGCCCCCTCCCACCGCGCACTGCCGCCGCCTGCGCCGCACACAACCGCCACCGCAACCGCACGCGCCGCACCAGCCGCGGCATCGGCGGAGTGGTCAGCGAGGGAGAGTACCAAGACAACGGCATCGTGGGTTCGCCGTCTGTGGCAGCCCAGGTCCGGGCCGGCACCCCGCACCAGTGAGACCGAAGCCTCAACACCCGCTCCCGCCTCTGTCTCACCCTCGCCCAGCACCGCCACCACAACCGCCGCGGTGTCGTGGGAGATGCTGCCGAGCTGCCCGGTGGCTGGTTACGAGCTGACGCGTCAGGGTCTGGTAGACCGGCTGCACAAGCCACCGCGCCCGCTCACCCCGCCCGAGCTGCACGACCTCATCCACGAGCTCACCGCTGTAGAGCAGAGGGCGAAGCACCAGGTGGACGAGGGGTTCGGCCGGCACATGGCCAACCGCGGCATGCACGGCATCGAGCTCCTCGTCAGCCCGTTTCTCTTCCTCACCGCCGCGTACCTCATGACCTGGAAGACGGCGCAGCTGTACCGCAGCGCCGTTCCGCAGGATTCGGTCGTCTTCACGCGGCTGCTGGCGCTGCTGCGGAACAGGCGCCGCCTGCCGGCCGGCCAGCGCGAGCTCCTGGCGCAGCGCCACCAGCGCCTCATGCGCGCCACAAACGCACGCGTCACGCTTGCCTTTCTCGCCGGCGCTGCGGTGTTCGCCGTCGCGTGGACGACGCGGCCCGCACGCGACGTGATCGAGACGGCGCAGGACGTGCTGATGACGAAGGAGCTCGTTGCCTTCCAGCAGCACGCGGAGTCATCGCTGCGGTGGTGCTGGTTCGTGTACTACCACCACCCAGCCTACGCCTCGGTAAGCAGCCGCCGTGACAGCCGCAGCGGTGGTGACGCAGCGTCTGCGTCAACTCCATGAGGCCACGTATTGTTGAGCACCCTTTCGCAGTCCGTCACACTGCAGGAGAAGACCGTGTCAGCGGCCCGGCGCCAACACCGCACCGGCCATCAAGTGGCAAGACTGCACTCCGCTGTGGAGATCAGCTGCGAGGAGGGAGGGGGAGAAGGACCGCACCGTGAATGTGCGCATCGACCGCTGCTCGCCTCGTGGACTCCCCCACCACAACCTCGCCTCCCCTACGCAGTCTCCTGTTCTCTATGCGCTCCGCTCGCCACCCCTCCACCACCGCCTCCATCCCCCTTTCTCCTTCTCACACAGCGCACTGTGTCGTGCACACAGCCACCCGCACACACCCACCCACCCACCCGCAACTACACGCACACATACACGCTTCACACGGTCGTCTTCGCCTTTCTTGTTTTCCTTTTTGTCTTCGTCTGTACCCAAGGTTTCTCTTCTCCGCTCTACGTCGGTATTCCACCGCCTCGTTCTCCCTTCGCACACGCGCCTCTAGACAAGGCTGTAGGCGCGTTAGTGCCTCCTCGCCCCCCGCCCACTACACGCCTTCTCTCCGCTCTACCATTCCAGTTACGCACCCACCCACCTGCTCTCACTTGCCGATCTGTGCCTTCGTTTGTGCCCGCTAGCGCATTGTGCACGTACAAGGCTGCTGCGCTTGCCAGCAGCTTTACAGACACTCCCTCGCGGGTGCACCACATCCCCCTCCCCCCTCCCCGCTCCCGTTCCCTTCACGCCGAGCCCCTCTCACCCAACGCGATCCATGAGTCGCGCCACCCCGCCACCGGCCGCCCCCGCCCCGCTGTGCACCATCACGGTGGGGCTGTGCGCGAGTGCGAAGAAGCACCAGCAGTCCTTCGACGCGCTCCGCAAGGCCGGCAAGCTGCACAACGAGCGCGTGATGCAGCTGCGCAGTGTCTCCGCTGGTGCCGCCGCCGCCAAGGCCGCGCCGCACGACTCGCAGCAGCAGCAGCAGGGGGAGTGTGCGAGTATCACCTCAACCTCGCGCAGCCACCGTGCGAGCCGCGGTATCCTCGACAACATCACCGCGCACTCGGGGCGCAGCCGCGCGACAGCCGCCGACTCGCCGTCCCGCTCCGTCGTGAACTCGTGCCTCTTCCGGTTCGTGAACTTGAACTACGACGCCGTGCGGCACCGCATCGTCGTATGTGTCAACCCGGACATCAAGGGCGAGCATCCCGCCGGCGCCTCCCCCAGCGGAGTCGTGCCTGGCGGTAGCGACAGCAACGCGGCCGGCACGGGTGGCGGCGGCAGCAAGCCCAAGACGCGGCGCACGTCGCGCGACGGCGAGCACGGCAATGCGGAGGACTCGGCAACCGACGCGGGCGAGGCGTCGCAGGCGTCGCTCAGCGACGAGGTGGACGTTGTGTTCCACAAGGTCGCCACCTTTGGGACCGCGTCGGCGATCCGCGCGCTGGAGCGGTGGTGCAAGCTGGCCCAGAAGCGGCGCGGTCGTCTGCGCAAGCCCCCGCTCATCCTCGTCGACCCGCTGGAGAAGGTGCAGCTGCTCATGACGCGCAGCATGCTGTACAAGCTGCTCGACAACACCGGGGAGGACGGGCAGCCCGTTGCCCTCATCCCGCGCACCTTCATGTGGGAGAGCGCAGGGACGCCGGCGACGGGTGCGTCGCGGCGGCGCGCGGAGCAGCGCGGCGGGGCCGGGAGCGCGGCCACTCCGCTCGGCATTCACTCCTTCAGCGTCATGGGCGAGGAGCAGACGACAGAGCCACGGGCGAACGGGGCGGCAGCGGGGCGGTGGTGGATCGCGAAGCCGGACGAGGGCACCGGCCCCGCCTTCACGCACCACCTCGTCATGTGGCGCACCCGCAACACCGCAGACGTGACGGTGCCGGCTGCGGTGCAGGCGGCGCTGCCGACGGAGTCGCGCCGCTTTATTGTGCAGGAGCTGTACGTGTACGCGCTCCCGGTGGTGCTGAAGGTGTACTGCGTGGGGCCGCACATCTACGTGAAGGTGAACCCCACCGTGAACCTGCTCACGCACCTCTGGGAGCACACCCGCGGCTCCACCGTCGTGGACGTGCCGGTCACGATGGACTCGCAGGAGAAGGGGTTCTTCTCCGCCGTCGCGAGCACGTCGTCCACCCCGTCACGGACAGCACTCTCCACCGCCGCCAGCGGCGCCGACTACGGCTACGCCGCACCAGGTGCCGCGAACACTCTCGTCCCGGCCGTTGCTCCGCCGTCGCCGAACCCAATGGCCGCCTCCCGGACGCCGCCGCAAGACACGCCCCTCGGCGCCGCGACCGACCCGCAGGCGATTGCGTGGGAGACGATGGTGGCGCCGGGCGAGCGTTGGGACAGCTTCCTGGCGCCTGGCACGCCAGCTTACACGGCCATCAGCAAGCTCGCCCAGGCCCTTTCCGGCTACGCCGGCATCGGGCTCTCCCTCTACGGCTTCGACATCGTACTCGTCCCGCAGAACCTCGCCCACGCCTACCAGCGCAAGGGCACGCGCGGCATCGGCCGCACAGAAGGGGCGACGGTGCGCTACGACGTGGCGCCCCACACACCAGCCAAGGCGGCTGACGCGCGCGTGTCGGCGGACACGAGCACGCGCAGTCTTGCGGGGATCAGCGGGGGCCCGGCGCCGAACGCCGTGCCGCTGCCGTTCCGCGCCAGCGACATGTTCGACAGCGCCACGGGGGCCCCGACGGCGCTGCTGCTCGACAGCATTCCGGTGGTGATCGACGTCAACTACTTCCCCGGGTACAAGGGGGTGGCGGAGGCTGGCCAGCACATGCTGGAGCTCATCGCGCTGCGTACGACGCACGCGCAGAGCAGCGTCACCGGGGCCGGGACCGGCGGGACGAGGCACGCGGACGCGAAGAAGTTGCGCTGTGCTGTCGCTTAGAGACTGGGGTCGTCGCAGCGACAAGACGTCCCCGTCCATCCCCCCCCCCCTTCCCTTCCCGCGGTTCTCAGCCCATGGCTCCGTTGCGTCCTTGTTGCGGTTGCTCCGTGTGAAAGCGACCTTGCCCACACTGCGGTGCACACGAGGGCCTCTCTCGTGCCCACGCACCGTACTCGAGTTTCCCCCCCCCTCCCCATCACCCACCCTTGTGCTCTCGTGTAGCGTGGTCGCTGATGTGCTTTCAATTGGGTCTCTCCCTCCTCCCTCATTCTTACGTGCACCCTCTCCCCTCCGTGCCCCTGCCCCCTGCCCTCGCGCGCGACGTGCGGGTGTGATGTGGGCGAGATGATCGACCCTCAAGGGCGGAGGCGCAGACAACGCGAGGCAGGCAATACGCGCATACGCATGAGCGTGCACGTATGCACCGCTCTACTGAGGGGCCACGCAGCCGACCGTCTCGGTTCTCCAAGTCGCAAAGCGCACACAGAAGCGGACACGAAGCCGAGAACACGGACGCTGAGCGACGCAGCAGCTCGGTGGCGGCGGCGGCGAGTAAAGTCGACTCTTTCCTTTTCTCTTGTCAGGTGCTGCTGCACGCGCAGAGGGAGTGCGGATGGGCCACGTGGCGCCATGCGAGTCAGCCGCCCTTTGCGCTGCCGGTCTGTCTTTCAGCATGGAGTTCTTCTCCCTCCTCCTGCGACCTCCACTTGCCCCCTCCCCGTCCCGCCTCCCCCAGCCACCGGCGAGCCCAGGAGCGCAGTGTCGAACTCGAACGCTAGTCGACAGAGGCAGACACACATACATATATATACACCCCTGCGAACCCGCAAACACACACACACGCGGACGGCAGGTGTTGGCTGAATCCATACTTGCCCCCCCCCCCTGCGTGTGTGTGTGTGTTTGTGCGCGCGTTCCTTCACAGCGCCACCAGGGGCACACGCGCCCTTGTTGTCGCCTCACCTCCCCCTCCCCCAAAAAAAAGAGCATAGAAGCCTCCAGCACCCGACGCGCACATCGTCGCATTGCTGCGCCATACCATACAAGCCTCCCACCAACGACAAAAGGCGCCGTGCGCGTTTGTCAGAGACGTGATCTGTTTTCTTTTTGCTGTTCCTGTTTGCGCCTTGTGCTGCCCCTCTCTTGTTTTTCTCTCGACCTCGCGCATAGAACACCGCCTGCAAGCAGCCGACATGGCAGAGAGCGCAATTCTGACGCCGCCGAGCGTGCACCGTGCCACGGCACGACCGCGCGGCCCGCCGAGTCCGCTCGTTACCGGCCTCTCCACCCTCTCGTCGCCAACGGACCGCACCGTCGACATGGAGAGCACCGACAGTCGCCCCCGCCGTCCTTCGCCGCCGCGCGACACGCCAGCCTGCGCGATGGAGCGACTAAGCGACGACGATGCCGAGAGCGCAGAGGCGGCGCTGCACCGACACGTCGATGTCGAACCGCCCACGCTGGCGTGCGTGCCGTCGCCGTCGCCGTCTTCTGACGAGGCGCCGCCGCCGCTGACCGGTGCGCCTCATGACGCCGCTGCGGCTGCCGCGGCGCACATCACGGCGGCCGATTACGCGGACCGGCAGCGCCTCTTGTACCACATCACCTACCTCGGCACGCAGCTCCAGCGCGCCCAGCTGCAGGTGGAAGACCTCACACGCACCGTGTGCGTCCTGCGTGGCGCGGCGTCGCCGGTGCGGGCAGCGCTCAAGCCCGACGCGACCGCCGCGGCCGTGCTGGCGGCGCAGGAAGAGAAGGGCGTGCACACGGCTCTGCAAGCGGCCCTGGCCGTCTTCGACCCGGTCATCGCGCAGACTCAGATCTATCGTCTCGACGACGCCCTCGCCCAGCTCAGCCTCCTGCGGGAGGCGGAGCTGGCGCAGCTGCGCAAGTCCAGTGCGGCGCTGCAGGACCACCGCGCGCTTGTTGGGCGGCTCTCTGAGGAGGCCGCGCAGCTGCGCAGCCGCGTCGCCGCGCTCGAGCAGCAGAAGGGCGACGCCGAGATGAAGCTGCGGGCTGCTCAGCTGGAGGTGGAGCAGCTGCGACATGAGGAGCAGCGGCTGAACCGACGCGTCGTCGGCCTCGAGGAGCTCGCGCAAGACGGGACGTGGATGAGCGGGGTGCGCGTGGTCGGTGGCAGCAGCAGCGGCGACGCCGCAGCGCCGCTGGCGGGTCCGTCGCCGTCAGCGCAGCTGGAGCGCGAGGAGGCGGCGGCGCGGCAGGCGCTGCTGCAAGAGCTTTTTTGGGAGCCAATGTTGATCGCCTTCGATGCGGGGCTCACGTGGCTCTCGGACTGCGCCGCCCTCGAGGCCCCTGCGCCGCAGCCGGCGGCAACAGCAGCAGTAGGCTCCACGGTCGCTGCCGTCGCGGATGAGCGCGATCTTCTGTCACTGGCGCAGGCTGGCATTCTCGTGGCGTCGCCGGCGCCGCCGACAGACGCCGACCTGCTGCTGCTTCGGCGTCAGCAGGAGGAGGTGTCGCAGCTGCGGTCGCGCGTGCAGCTGCTGCAGGAGCGCCACCGCGTCGGCCAGCTCGAGAACGAGCGCCTGCAGTTTCTCTACGAGGGCGAGGTGAGGCGGAGCGAGCGCATGGCGCAGGACCACGCCGCGCAGCTGCAGCAGGCCTACGACGAGGTGGTGCGCGACCGGCAGTACATCATGAACAAGCTGCGCCAAGAGGTGGAGGACCAGATCCGACTCGCCTACGAGGATGGAAGGGCGTACGAGCGGAGCAGCTGCCGCTCGCGAAGCCGACGCTCGCAAAAACCCGCACTC
>JASAOO010003337.1:0-43445 GCA_030849075.1 Zelonia costaricensis | reverse complement strand
ACGTCTGCGACCGACGTTCAAGGACGCTCGCCGTGAAGTGCATGCACGAAAAACACATAATTTCAACACCGCAAGTACTCTGAAGTCACGAAAAAAGAAAACAAGAGGGCCACGCTGACACGGCCATGCTCAACTACTTCACGAAACTACTTCTTCGTCCCTATCCATCGTTACCTACGTGGCCCACTCCCTGTACACCCCCACATCCACACTCATCGTGGCAGCCCTCATTCCTTTCTCTGCCGTGCCGTTCCACTCGCTTCCTTTTTTCTGAAATCGCTTTAGTCCCCGCTACCCTTGCTCCTGCTCCTCACACACCTCGACAAAACGACTTCGCACACCCCCACTGCGTTGAGAAAAAGAAAACAATAAGAGAGACCATGAGTGGCACAACTGATTTGGCCGGGCTGCTCAAGGGCATGCGGCCGGAGCTGGATGAGACATGCGCCTACGCGTTTCTCACCCTTCCCTATGACCTCGCTGAGAGCAACAGCGGCAGCGTGGCGGCAATGGCGGCCAACCACGCCATCGCCGTTTTCCGTGAGGCGGAGGGGCTCACCCTTGTGCTGAGCGACGCCTTCTTCGCTGAGCACGTCACAGGTGCGTCGGCAACCGCGTCGTCTATCGTCACAGAGCCGCTGCGGGCCTACTGGCGCGCCTGCGTGGAGAAGGAAGCCCTGCCTCTCATGAGTCACATCACCATGCGCATCCACTCCAGCCTCACCGCCGTCGGCTTCACCGCCGCGTTCAGCCGCGCCTTGACCGACGCAGGAGTCAGCTGCAACGTCTTCGCGGGCTACTTTCACGACCACATTTTTGTGCCGGAGGGACGCCGCACGGACGCCATGTCCGTGCTTATCGCACTCTCTTCAGGGTCGCCATAAATCACTTTCCACGCTAATTTTTTGTATTTTTCTTCTTTGAACACCAATATTACTATTATTATCTTGGAGGCGTTGGCGCGCAGTTCCTCGCGGCACCGCGCACACGCAACCTTTGAAGCGGAACCGAGTTCTCCCTCCAGCAGCGCACTCTCCGCGCCACCACCTCGAATGGCTCACCAGGTGAAGCAACAGGGATGGGACGCCGTCGCGTCGCGTTGGCAGGCAACGCCCCCCCCCCGCCGCTCCACTAATGCAGGGCAAAGACGCCTTGCAGGCACGAAGCTGAAAAAAAAAAAGAGAATCGTAAAGTAGGAGTGTCAACGGTGACCTTGCACGAGCTTGCACGCATCGCCACCACCTCACCAACTCCCTTCTTCCCTTTCTGCCCCCCCCCTCCTCCCCTCAGCGACGCCCCCCGCCCCTCCTTCCCCCCCCCCCTGTACGCCTCACCTCCTCTTCCACAACGCTGCCCACCGCGTCGCGGCGCACACGACCCTGCATCGCATCAGGCGCGTCGTTTGCCTCCTCACGTGGCCTCGCCTCCCTCGTTCTGCGCGTCGGCGATGCCGCAGGACACGTACTTTCGGCGCGCCATCAACTGGATGTACGGCGACGACGCGTACCTTCAAAACTTGCCGACCAAGGATGTGGGCGAGAAGCACATCAACGAGCTTCTGGGGCGCCACCCGTACCACCCTTACGACCCGGCGATGAAGCCGGAGTACCCCTGCTTCGAGCTCAACAGCGTCTTTTACGAATGCATGGAGGCCGACCACGTTGAGGGGTACGAAGTGTACCAGAAGCACGTAGCATGTTACTTCCCCTACAAGACTGACCTTATGAAGTGCATAGCCAAGGAAAAGCGGCGCTGTCGACTGGAAGGAGAGGCTTCGGAGAGCGTCACACGTGGAAACTGAGGCAACACCTTTCGGCCCACAGGAAGGGAGAGAGGCGATGCAAGGTTATTGTTGCCATTGGGCCGTCCGCCTTCTCGTGTGGCGCCCTATGTCTGCGTGTGCCGTGCCACCTGCGCTTCCCGTTTTCACACACCCGTCCTAAGAGAGTGCCCGTTGCAACCGCGCCTACGTCAAAGCACCGCGACACGCCAGCGGAGCCTGTCCACTTCCGTTTTTCTCAGCCTCGCGCTGCGCTCCTCCGCTTGCAGCGACACCCAAATCCGATGCAAAAAAAAAAAAAAGAATATGCAAATCGTGCGAGTTGTGAACCCAAAAACACAGCGTAAGTGGCGCAGCGTCCAACAAGACAAAGCGGCTCTCTACGGCGTCGCTGGCGTGTCCTTGTCCTCGCTCACCCCTGGATGGACTCCCGCCACTAGCCCAGTGCCTCCTTCCCGCACACGGGCGGAAAAGCCTCCAGCGGCGCGCGCCGTGCGAAATGCGTACCGATGCGGCACATAATGCGTCAACGTCACTTCTCTTTTCTGCCTCCCCCGCACTTCCCCACTGATCCCGCTTCTCTCACCGCGTGTTGTCGCACTTGCCGGCCTCCTGGCTGCAGAGCCAACGCCTGCGTAACACAGCCAGCGTCTCTCTACACTCACCTATCACGTCCGTCTTCTTTTTGTTGTTGTCGTTGAATTGTACGTGTGCGTTTTCCCTCTTCCTTCGCGCAGCCTTGTGCGTTCCGTGGTGATCGGCGACGCGTGTCGTGCTCTTTCTTTCTTGTACTTTTCTCCTCCAGTGCTGAGCGAGGGGGGAGGGCTCGGCAGCCGATGTCTCACTGAGGGTGCTTCACTTTCTTCCTCCTCTGGTGCAGCTTTGTTGTCACCGTCCGTATTGGTGTGTCTGTGTGTGTGTGTGTGTGTGTGTGTGCCGCTTTCCCTCGTTGGCCTCCTGACTTTTTTTCGTTTTTCTGTTGGTATCTGCTATCTATAGGTCTCCAGAGTGTTCCCCGGAGCCTCGCTTTTTTTTTTTCTTCTCCCCTCTGCCGCCTCCCCCCCCCCTTCCCTCCACTGCTCACTCGTTGTGTCAATTACGTCGAGCAAGTGCACAAATATCGAACGCGAGAGGCAGACTCCCCAGGTGAGGTACTGCCCGCGCCACGTGTCGGACATTGCGCGCGTCACAGTACCGCCTCTCCACTGCATCGGTGGCCGTTTTTTCTCTGTTTATGCTTTCATGCGGCCGTGAAGGGCAGCCATCCCCCCCCCTCCCGGCTCCTCTTTCACTGGCATCGCTCTGACATTTCTCATGGGTGCACAGAACGGCAAGTCCGTGGGGTCGACGCCCAAGAAGCTTTCGTACTCGGCGTGCGACCTGTGCAGCGCGAAGTTGCCGCGTCGACCTTCGGCCTCAGCGACGGGCAGTGGTCCGTCTTTCGAGACCTGCAGCCGATGCCAGCGGCACTGTTGCTCCGAGTGCTACGTCTGGCGTCTGTACGGGTCTCGCTTCTCGGCGCTCGACGACGAAGACCACGCCGCAGTGACGCGGCAGGCGCCGGTGTGCGCCCGCTGCGTGGCAGAGCCAAACCTGATCACGAATGCGCCACGCTCCGTGTGGGAGCGCGTCTTTGCCTTCTGTGACGCCACGGCGAAGCACCGTCTACTGCAGCTGTGCCACGCGACGCAGATGGGCGTCGTGCTGCCCTACCCGCACACGCGGTACGGGTGGAGCACCTTCTTCGAGAGTAAGACCTTTATCGCGAAAGGGGCGAACGGTGAGGTGTACCGAACTGTGGTGCGGCGCGACATCGCGAAGGAGCTGACACGCTGTCCTATCTCTGGGCTCGATGCACGTGCGTTGGCCGACCTGGCAGGGTGCACGGTGGCGGTGAAGGCCATCCGCAAGTCGACCGTCTTTTCGCTGCGCAAGTGGGAGCACATTCAACGAGAGGTGGACGCCCTTCGTAGATGCCGCCACCGCCACGTTGTACAGCTGCACTTCGTCGCACAGGGGCCGAGTGAGGTGTACATGGTGCTGCAGCACGTCGCTGGCGGCGACCTCTTCGACTGGCTGGTGCACCAGCAGATTCCGATGGAGTACGACGTGGTTGTCATTGCGCGGCAGCTGCTCGAGACGCTTCACTACATGCACGAGGTCTGCGGCGTCGTGCACCGCGACATCAAGCCAGAGAACATCCTGCTGCAGCCGGTCACGAACAGCCGCTCGCCGCGGCAGCATAGCAGGAATGGTTCGCTGGGCAGCGACGAGGGTCTCGGGCTGGGGAGCGGCAGCGCGTCCGATGACCTGTACATCCGCCTGGCCGACTTCGGCTACGCAAAGGTGCTCCCGTTGAGTGAGGCAGCCGGCGCGGCTGGATCGCCGGCGCGGACGTTGCGCCCGCCCCTGCCGCCCCTGCGGTCCGACGCAGGCATCGTCGGCGGTGCTGGCAAGGCGGAGAACGGCCAGCGTGCCGAGTCGCGGCTCAATACGCGCAAGCCGCAGTTTCTCATCTCCTCGACCCCGTGCGGTACGCTCGGGTTTGCGGCGCCAGAGATTCTCTCTGCGTACAACGCGCAGAAGAGCGCGTCGCAGCGGCTGCGGTCGAACCAGTCGGCGGAAGCGCTGGAGGGAAGGGCGAGGTCGCAGACGCCGGTGGACTTGGTCAAGCGCATGGACATCTTCGCCGCGGGCGTGACAGTTTGCATTTTGTTGACGGGCTGTGAGCCGTTTCCGTGCCTCTCCTCGAAGGGGCACATGGAGGCGGTGCAGGAGGGGCTCGACTTCAGTGGACCGCAGTGGAGCTACGTCTCCCAGCCGGCCAAGAGTCTGCTGCGGCGCATGCTTGCCCCCAAAGCGGCGGACCGGCCGTCCGCCCAGGAGTGTCTCCACTCCTCATGGCTGAAGCAGCACCAACAGAGCTCCTACGCGGATGTCGCGTCCGAGGCGGAGGAGGAAGGTGAGGAGCACCTGCATGGGAAGGGGTTGCAGCACAGCGCATCGGTGTGGCAGCTGCTCTCCACATCCTTCCAAAACTCCATCCACTCGTTGCGCAAAAATGAGGGTTGGCTGTTTGTGCAAGACGCGCAGGGGCTTGTCACGACGATTCCACGGCAGCTCGTCAACGGCCGGGATGACGGGGAGCCCTTTGCAGAGCCACTCCTCTCACCCACGGCGCGCGAGCAGACATCCACTGTCTACTAGGCCGGCATGGTCGGGTTCACGCCCCATCCCACCCCCACCACCATCACCATCACCCCTCTGATGACCGGCCTCTGGCGAGTCTGGTTTTGTTTTCCTTCTCCCTCTGACTGCAGTGTGTGCGGGCGTCCTTTACGTGTGTTTGTTTCCTTCGTTCATTCAACCCCGCCACCACTTCACTGTTTGTCTCCGTGTTGGTGCGACACCTTCCCTCTTCTTTCTTGCGCTGTCTCTATGTATATGTCTCTGTGTGTGCGTGTGTGCCTGCCTCTTGATCAGCGTTGATGCTGCAGTGGCGCCTCACGTGTTCCTTCGTTCGTTTTTTTTTTTGTGGCCTTACGTTGGTGTTGTCTCTGATTATTCCTCTTAGTACCCCTCTCGCTTTCTCGCTTTCTCTCTTTGGCTCTCTGTGTGCACTCGTGTGGTTTGCCTTCTGTGTGTGCGTGTGTGTGTGTGTGTGTGTGTTGGTGTCTCGTGCTTCCGTGCCCTTTTCGCTTCGCCGGTTTTCTTCTCCCTCCCGCCGCCCACACACCCACCCTCACTGCCTGGCACTGCGGCAACGTGCGACTTCTCTGCTCTTCTCTCCACCCTTTGACGCACCCCTACGCAAACAACGGCCACCTCGGCCATCACGCGAAGCGTTGCGGGTAGGGAGCAGGCAGGCAGGCGATGGTGTGATGCGTAGAGGGTCTCCCTCTCTCTGTGATCCTCTGCTTTGTTCCACCACTTCCCCTCTACAGACCCACTTCGCATCGAGTTTGAGCTCAGCAGGTCGCAGCGTGAGGTGCATTCTCGCTCTCTCTCTCTTCAGCCCTCCACGCATTCCTCTTGCCATCTCGAGCAGGTGTGCCGTCGCTCTCTCCCCCTCTCCATATTCGTGGCACACACACACACACACCGCACACTTTCTTTTCTCTTGTTGGCGTGGTGACCATCACTGCTGTGCCTTTGTTGTGCTTCTCCTCCTCCCACCCTCAGGTTCCCCTTCCTCCCTCATCCCATCCCATCCCCCCCCCTCCTCCCTCACGCCCTGCTCACATCGTGAGTTGCTTGTACGCCGTATACCCCTCGAATCAGCCCACGTGTGCGCGCATCCCCGCACCTGCTTCGCTCTGCGACCGTCGTTGTCATCCCGCGCTGTCCCCGTTGCCTTCCACCTCCCCCCCCCCCCCCCCACCCCCCCCCCCCCCCCCCCACCCCCNTTGCCTGTGTACCCGCTGTCTCGCATCGCCCCCACGCCTCTCCTCTCGCTCCCCGCTGTTTCTCCTCACCCCAGTTTTGACGTTTTGGCTTCTTTCTCTGTTTTAGCTCTGGTTGACGTCAGGCGGGCGCTGCAGCGCGTCAAGCACCGACTTTGTCTGTCTTTTTTTTCTCTTCTCACCATTCTCCCTCCATCGACTCGTCCGCCTCAGTTCAGTGTCTCGAATCACATCTCCCCTGCTTCCATTCTCCTACTGTGCCGGTGCCTCACTTTTTGTTTCCCGTCGTCAACGTGAAACCGCCCTCGCGTCCGCTGGTTGACGCCCAACACCCTCCCCCACACTTGGCTCCCCGTTTCCTCCCCAGTGCATTCTTCTCGCGGGCGTTTGCCATTTTGCATACACGCACGCCCATGGCCGCACGCCACGCCCTTCTACCATCCTTCCCAAAGGACGCCTGGTGGAGACGACTTGCGGACGCCTGTCGTGTCGACTGCGCGTCAGTCGCGGGCTCAGGTGTGCACACGCGTCTCGGTGCGTGTGTGTGAGTGTATGTGTGTGTGTGTGTTGCAGTGACGTGCCAGCGCCACGCTCTGGGTCCCCGCTAGCAGGGACAGCACGCCCTCGCGGGGGGGAGGACAATGCAAACGCACACGTGGAGCACTGAGAAAGGAAGTTGGCAAAGAACGGACGCACACAGGCACGCGCGTGTCGGTGGAGCAGCGGCGGAATGAAAAGAAAACCTCAAGAGGTCTGACAGAAGTGTGCCGCTCCTATAAAATCACGGCTGACTTGTGTTTCTCCCCTCCCCTCCCTTCCGTCTTGTACGCGGTGTGGTGCGCTCGTCTCTTTGCCTTTGTGTGTGTGTGTGTTTGTGTTTGTGCGTGCTTTCCTACCTTGCTGCGATGATCGCGCGTTCCAATGTCGTCGCTGGCTCTCTCTCTCGCGTTCCTCTGCAGCCTTGCTGTGTCTTCTCTTCCTCTCCCTGTCTTGATGTGCTTTGCCGAGTGTACGTTTTTTTTTCTTTTTTTGTTGTGGTGTCCGTGGCAACGCTCGAAGAGCCTCCGTGATGCACTGCACAAATCGCCTGGTCCCCCCCCCCCCCCCTTTGCGGCACCAGCAAGCACGCCGTCTCCCTCCCCCAGCCTCTTCGTTACGATCATCATGTGTCTCTTTTTTCCTTCTTTTTCCTTTTTTTGCCTAGCGGTGACAACACGTACACCGTCACTGTAGCGTCCTCAGTATTTCCCCCTTTGTGTCGAAGTCGCGTTGAGCACTTGCGTGCTCGCGCACCTCACTTCTCGCTGCTCGTGGGCGCGTGTGCGTGTGTATGTGTGTCTCAGTGCGTGTATGCACGCCGGCGTATATTGCACCCATTTATATTTTTGCATTTCCCTCGTCTTCCCTCCTTTCGAACTCCTCGCTGTAACTTCCCTTTTTGTCTCTTTCGCTCCTCACGCTCTCCTTACGACGTTGCATTTCGTGTGCTTGCGTGCCGACACACGTGCCCCTCACGCTTTCGCCGAGCTCGCCAACTGGCGGTGCTTGTACACGAGGTTGTGTGTAGGGGGGCGTGTGTGGGTGCCGTGTGTTCGACCCTGTATGTCAGCACACAGACACACACACACACATACAAGCCTCGCTAATAGAAAAGAAAACCGTTGTCTCTCCCTTCTCCTCTCGGAGCTCACGCACAGTGACGAAGAGAGTGTCATGCACGCACGCACGACTTACCCGCATACACGCGTATTTGTGCGCGCCGACACGACGGCGAGGCCGGAGAAGTCGAAGTGAAATAAAACGCGAAGGAGAGAACCAAAGAGTGTGTGAAGCTGCTTTGCTGTACCACTTCCCTCTTGTGTCTGTTTCTTTATTAGGGGACGGAGGGGTTTGGAGATGTGTTCCTGGCGACTCTGTCCGTACGCTCGCCTGTTCAACATGAGCCGCTCTCACTTCACCTCGTTCTGCCTTTTTTTCTTGACTTTGTGTTGCCTCTATGTGTCTGTGTGTGGCTTTCGATACTTGTGTGTTTGTTGTTTGTTTGTTTTGTTTTTTTTTCGTTTCGTTTCTTCAGAACGCACCCTCTTTCCTTTTTTTCCCTTCTACTTTTTCTTTACTCTTATGTTCCTCCCTCCCCCCTCCTCCGTGTTGTGCCGCGTTTACCGAGTCGTCATGTGATTATGTCACTCCCCTCACCAGGCGTCTTGCTGGTCCTGTCACCGTTCGCGGTCTCCCCTAGCGTGGACTTGGTCTGACCACTTCTTCTGTTTTAGCGACTCCCCACGAAACGCGCTGAGTGACCTCCTCTCCTCCTCCCTCGACGTGCTCCTCCTTCTCTTCCCGCTTCCCCCCCCCCTACGTGTGCCCCGCCAGACAGGACTTGCTTTCTCTGTCCGCCTTGTTGTGAGAGACTTTCCCCTTCTCCCTCCCTCCCCCGTTTGTCCCACTTCCCAGCACCCCCCCCCCCATTACACCCTTACACCTAACAACTACTCGCAATCCGATAACGGCATGTCGCACACGCGTCCTGGCTTTTTTCTCCTCTGTCTGCGAAGAGGAAATAAAAAGGCGGACATTGAGCACCTGTCAAAGTCGTCAACCCTCCCGTCCCGTCCGAAACTGTGCCCCTTTCTCCCTCCAAGCGTCGCGTGTGCAGGGTGAATGCTGATGCTTTGGCAGCAAAAGCAAGGACGAATGGAACGCGCTCTCGCCTGCACGTTCTCGGCCTTGGTTAAAATCGTTGTCTTCTCCCCTGCCCCTGCCCCTGCCCCCGCTCTCGGTGTGCCAGTCCTCGTTGCGGCGGCCGATCACGAGTCGTGGAGGGAGAAGAGCCCTTCATCTGCCTAGCGGCAAAGAGGGGGGCACCCCGCCTCGTGAGCTCCCTTCCCGCTTCCTGTGGCATGTGCATCGCTGTCCTGCGCCACCGACTCCTCTGCCCCTTCTCTCTCTCTCTATTTGCCCGCCCTCTTTGCAGGCACACACACACACACACACACACAGAGAAATCTCTGCTCATCTTCTGTGCAAACTCATAGAGCAACACGCGAGCTTTGCTTAACAGAGAGAGAGGGCACGAGCCCATCTACCGAGCGCATCGCCGCACCACATCACCTTGCGTTTGGTTTTAGCCATTCGTTTTCTGCCGAGGCCTGTCCTCGCACAGACGCTCTCGAACACCATTCACCTCCCTTCTCTTCCTTCCCCGACACACACGCCTGCCATGTTGCACTCCCACACAGCGCCGCTGGCTGAGGCGCCCGTCGAGGCCGAGCAGCCGCTCACGCTGCTGTGGGGGACGTGGGAGATGTGGTGCGACATCCCACCGCAGCGGCCGCACGGCCACGGCAGCGACAGCGCCAACTGGCTGGAGCAGGTGAAGAGCATCGGCCTCTTCGACAGCGCCGAGGGCTTCTGGGGCATCTGCGACTGCACCATCCTGCCGTCTCAGCTGCCCCCCAACGGCTCCTACTACCTGTTCCGCAAGCACATCGCCCCGATGTGGGAACACGAGGCGAATCGGCGGGGAGGGAAGTGGGTGCTGTCATTTTCAGGGCGGACCGGGCGGGCTGAAAGCGAGCTGCAGGCCGTCGACGTGGCGTGGCAGACGCTGTGCCTCTCCGCGATCGGCGAACTCTTCCCCGGCGACGAGGAGGAGATATGCGGCGTCACAGTGAGTCGCAGCAAGCAGCGCGCCGGCCTCTCCGGTCACGCCGCCACGGCGTCGTCGTCGGCGGCATCGTCGGCGCCAGCGGAGTGGAAGCTCTGTGTGTGGACCCGCAGCGCCCAAAACGAGACGGCGCAGCTGCGCATTGCCGAGTACGTGCGCAAGAGCCTCCTGGCTCGGCCAACGCCACAAGTGGCTCAGGAGGACGCCGGTTGGGAGGCGGTTGGCAGGGCTACCGACGCTGTCGCCGGGGCAGTGACCACGCGGTCACCTGAGCGTGCGTCTGCTGCCAAGACGCGCGAGGCCGCAGGGCTCCCGTCGACAATCACCTATGTGGCGCATCGTGAGCTGATGGAGGCGAAGCAGGAGTTTGTGAAGGGCGGCGCGGCACGGGCTTTCCGGCCCAAGTACACCCTTTCCATGGAGGCGCGCGGCGCGTGAAAGGGCAAACTTGAATGGGTCGCTGTCGCCAGCGAGGCGGGAAGTGAGAGCGGTGTCTTGGCGCTGTGTGCTGCGTTGCGCCCTCTGCCTCTCTCTCGCTCTTTCTCTTCACCCTCCTCTGCTTGTGTCGCCGCGCTTTCCGATATGGGAAGTGCCTGCTCACCGCCAGTTCGTGCTAGAACAGAACAGAGGCGAAATCGCGACAGGCGGGGTCGCGGGTTTTCTTCTTTTTTTGGCCCATCAGGAGGAGACACCGTCGCGTGCCTGCGTGCGTGCGCTTTGTGCGCCTGTGCGCCACCCTAGGCCTCGTTTTACTTCTCCTTCTCTGCCCCCGGGGATGGGGTGGATGCGTCAGCGGGTAGGGGCGTGGGCAAACAGAACGCCGGGGGAGGGAAAGACGCCAGTGGCGCGCTCGCCTGTCAGTCAGCAGAGGGAAGGAGAGAGAGAGCTAGCGCCGCTCCGACGACGTCTCTTCCGTCGACTCGTGCCTATTTTTTTTTTGGGGGGGAGGGGAAGAGCACCGGTGATCGCAAACGGATTTCTTTTTTTTTGCATAGATGTGAGAATGTGGGGAGTCGACGGTGTCCAGCTTGCACCCATCGCGACTCGCGCATTGGAAGAAAAAAAACCCGTTCACGTTGAGTCGGGGGAGGTGGCGTCGTAAAGGCGCGCAAGGGTGCGTTTCAGGGGTGTGCTCTAGAAGCTCTCTCGGACTTGGCGTGCGCCTCCGTGCCGGTGCCGGGAAAAGCGTGCAACACAGGTGACGGAAGTCTTCACTCTTCACTGCACTGGCCCTCGCTGCCGCCCCGAGGAGCTGCGTTTGGGACCTTCTCCCCCCAGCTCGCCTAGAGCACAACAAACAACCGCGTATGTTCCCCAACCGCCCTGTGACTCCTCTTGCTTCACTTTTCTGCACCCGCCTCCACCCTCCCTTTCGGCTTTTTCTTGGGGGGTCTCACACCCGTGCGCGTATGCACAACCTCCGGCGCGCCGACCCCATCCTGTCCGCTTTGCGTGTACGGCTACGGCCGATCTCGGAAACGCCGCAGTACTCCGTCCGCACCCCGCCTCACCCTCCCCTCTCTTCTCCGCGCTGTACCAGAAGGCGCGCGAGAGGAGACTGCTGCCTGGCGCGTGTCTTTTTCTCTTCTCCCCTGCATAGGCATCGCCATCCCCTCCCCTTTTGGTTTTTTGCTTTTCTCACTGACTCCTCACAGATAACTAGTGCGGCGTGTTTGGGTGAAGCGTCGCCACACGAGCAACCCACCGCTCCTCACGCACCACAATCGCTGCGCTGCTGACATTGACGCTGCAAAGCGAACCGCTACCATGTTCGGTCGTCGTGTGGCGAGCAGCTGCCGCATTCCAGCGAACATGTATGCGCGGCTAGGCATCAGCTCACCGCAGCAGGCGATGCGGATGCTGCCCCCGCTCGTGCCCATCACCACGGCGGTCAGTCGGAGCGTGAGCGGCGGCACCGGCGTCTTTGCGTCGCTCATCGCCGGAAACGAAGTCGTGCCGACGGATTTGGCGTCGCTAGCGAACATCATCGCGCTGCTCGGGGTGACGCCGCAGGTGTTGCTCGGCGCCATCAACGCGAATCCGTTACTGCTACGAATGATATCTGATACAATGTGCACTTATAGCGTTTTATGGAAGCATGCATCATCATCTTGAGCGACAGGTGAGGGTGGGGGAGGGAGAGTGGGGCGAGAGGTGCGCTGAGCATGTGAGGCGGCTGCGACATTGGTCTCTTGCCGCTCATCTGCCCTTTCCTGCTCACTTACTCCTTCTCCAGTGGATGCCTCGGCGACCCTCTGCCGAACTCGATCCGTGGTTGCTGTTGTTGTTGTTGTTTTTTGTTTTCTTTGGTTTCACACGGTGTGCTTTTGAGGTGTTGTTGTTGTTTTTTTTACCGTCGGCGGAGTTGTGTCCGCCCATGTCGTCACGCACAGGTATGATGTTTTCATTTTAAGATGCCCCCCCCCACCCCGCCGGACGAGCGAGGCTGATTACGGCTCGAACTGACAAACAAAACTAAAAAAAAACCGAGAAGGTAGAAACAGGCACACACATACACACACACGCACGCACAACAAGGGGATGCGGTGGCAGAAAAGGGAGGGATGGCCGCGCCGACGCGCTGGGTCACTGGGTCCGGTGGTAGGGCCGAAGAAATGGAGAAGGGGGCGAGTCGCTCGGAGAGAGGACGAGACGAGCTTTCGAGGAAACGAACAGAACGGTGCGGTGCTGCGTCTGTGCGCGTCTGTGATTTCGTCTCCTCCTCGTCCTGCAAGCGTGGATCGAGGACACTTACCACTCACCGCCCAGTGTGACATTATGTTTGCCTTGCACTCTCCCCTTCTGCCCAGCTCCACATGTACGGAGTGTACAGATAGACTGCAACATCAACTTCTGCTCATCGCGCCGCTCCCCCCCCCTCCTCAACCCGCTTCTCTTGTTGCACACACACACACACACACACACACGCTCGCTGCCCCCCCCCCCCCCTCTTTCTCCCCAACGCTGCGTACTGTGTTACCTGCCCCTGCCCGCTTCACCGGCAGTCAGCTCAGCGTTTTCTGCGTTGCCCTTCACTCAGCTTTATACCACTTTCCCGTCTCCGTTACTGCCACTCTGCGTCGCATCCCTTCACTTGCTTCTTCTCGTCGCCTCCTTTATCAACAGCTCCCCCCTCTCTCTCTCTCACGATCTGACTTTGTTGTTGTTCCTCGTCTTCGCAGCGAGGCCCTTTTTTTTTTCTTTGCGCCTTTCTCTCTATCTCGCTCTCCTCCTCTGCCCCACCCCCACCACCCACTGCCTTTTTGCAGCCATGATGCTGACGGAGCAGACGCGGACGGCGCTGACGCTGGCGCTCAACGCGTTCAGCAGCATCGGCATTGTGTACGTCAACAAGGTCATCTTCAAGGAGCACGTTTTCACCTACGGCACGCTGCTCACCGTGATCCACTTCTTCATTACGTCGCTGGGGCTGTGGATTTGCAGTCTCTGCGGCGTCTTCACGCCAAAGCCGGTGCCGATTATGAAGATCCTGCCGCTGTGCCTGAGCTTCTGCGGGTTCGTGGCGCTGACGAATATTTCTCTCGTATACAACAGCATCGGCTTCTACCAGCTCATCAAGGTGCTCACGACGCCGCTGCTGGTGGTCATTCAGACGTTCTACTACGGCAAGACCTTCTCGATGAAGGTAAAGGTGGCCCTCGGCATCACGTGCGTCGGCGTCGCCCTCGCCACGGTCAGTGACACGTCTGCCAACTTCGTGGGCACGGTCGTGGCGCTCTCGGCGCTGCTGATCACGTGCATGTACCAGATCTGGGTGGGCACGAAGCAGAGCGAGTTCCAGTGCGACAGCTTCCAGCTCCTGTTCAACCAGGCCCCGATCTCGTGCGCGATGCTGATCCCCGTCGCGTACTTTGCTGACGACCTCGGCAACAAGTTCTTCATGCCTTGCTGGGACACGATTGTCGTGATTCTCTTCTCCGGCGTGCTTGCGTTCCTTGTCAACATCTCCATCTTCCTGGTCATTGGCAAGACGTCGCCGGTGACGTACAACGTGCTCGGTCACTTCAAGCTCTGCGTCATCCTGTCGCTCGGCTTCCTCCTGCTCGGCGACAAGATGAACGCGCGCATCTTTTTCGGTATCCTGCTCACCCTCACCGGCGTCTTCTGGTACACGCAGCTCAAGATGAACGAGACCGCCAAGGAGAAGGAGGACATAAAAATCCGCGTCGAGCACGAGGAGACGCACGAGGCCGGCAGCGACGCCGAGGAGAAGACGCTCTGAGAACATGCGCTTCCCCAACTCACTTGCTGTCACCCGTAGAGCCACCCGGAGGAGGGGGGGGCAGGTGGTGGCCACCATCATTGATCCTTCTTTCAATTTTCTGTTTTTCTTTTCATTCTCTGTTCAAGTATCTCCCCACTCGACCCTGTAGCCTTCTCTCACGTCATTTTACTGCATGTGTCGGAGTGCACGCGCTTTTGCCTTTTCGTCGCCTTCCCAGGCATTTGCGGAAACCGCGCAGAGGTGCGTTGGTGCAATGTGTGCGTGTGTGTTTGTCTGTGGAGAGAGGGAGGGAAGAGGGCCGGTAAAGCGGTTGGGAAAGGGGACACATGTGCGCCGCAAGAAGCGGCAAAAAAAAAAGGATGATGTGGACAGCGGCGAGCTTTGGCGAGAGGGTGTATAAAGCGCGAGACGGTACGTCAACGTGGTTTCGTGTGGGTATCGTCACCACAGCACTACCGCCGCGTCGCCTGCGCGCTGTGCACACATCTGCATGAACACCCACGCTACCGCTTCGCTGGTTTAACGTTCACCCACACCGTTCTTCTTGTTCCTCCCCTCCCCCCCTCCCAACAGCTTTTCTTCCCCCCCCCCTCCATACACACACACACACACGCCAGCACCGACTGCACCATCAGATGTGGATACACGCGTGACCCGCTTGTTCTCCGAGTTGCAAAGATGCCCTTGTGCGGGCACCGACGCCGTCCCCCTTTTTTTTTTCTTCCTGGCGTCACTCGTACAGTTCAAGGCACTGCGAGATGTCTGTCAACCAAATGGGTGGGGCTTGACAGGAAGGGGGGTACACGACTGTTAACTGTCCTCACGGCGGCGGAGGTCTGCTGCTGCTCGTGGGTGCATGGGAAGTCGCTCCCTGCCTGCTCACCCCGCCCTTGCCGCTCTCCCTCTTCGACCGTCCCCCTCCCCCTCTCCCTCCTCCGGCTGCGCCTTCATTGGCACCTGTGCGTGGCTACCGTACGTAGACTCCAACAAAAACAGGAAAACAAGCAGGAGAGAGAGAGGAGTGGCGAGGGCGTCGCAGCTGCAAAGAGGGAGGCCGCTGCTTCTCCACCTGACCATTGACATACCCTCTTGCGTGTGGGGCACACCAGACGCACGGTTTGCTGTCTTGTGCCCCCGTCCCTTCACTTCGTGCGCTGGTCGCCCCGCCCGGCCCCCCCCCCCCCCCGCCGGCGGCGCCGCCCAAAAGAGTCCTCCACTGTCTTCTTCTCCATTTCTTTCTGCTTCTCTCCTCTTCCCTCTCCCTGACGTGGGTGGCACAAGAGTCGAAACACGTATACGGTGTTTCCTGACACTTCCACCACCGCAATGAGCCCTCCTCAGCACTTGCATACATTTGGTCTGTTTGTTTGTTTGTTGCCCCCGTCTTTTTTTTTTTTTCTCGCTCTTGTCATCCTTTTTTTGTTTTTAGTATGCATGTGTGCTTTTAGCGTCTCTTGCGTTTGTCTGTGTTTGTGTGTGTGTGTTGTGCGTCTGCGGTGGCGGTTTTAACAGCTCGTGTTGTGGGGTCTGCAGTTGCCCGCTCCGTGCGTCACTTTCTAGAATTTGCGGCAACCCGAAAAAAAAAAAAGAGGGAGAAAACGCGGTTGCCGTCCTCCCCGCCTCCTCTGCACGCTTTCGGCCCCTCTCCCGTTTCCATCCCTCCCCACTTCTTCCATCACTGCCTCGCTCTGCTCAGCCGGCTGCGGACACTCGTAGGCGCCTCTGCGCGCACGCGTCCCCGCCTTCTCTGTAGGCGGGGTTGTGCCGCTTGCATGAGCTTCCTGCTCTCTGTTGAGGGAGGCGTGCAATGGCCCGTGCACATACGTGCTTGGCTCCTCCACGCCCCTTCCGCACACGCGCCACGTTTTATTCCTTTACCCACGCGTTCCAGGACGCGGCACCGCAGCCACGGCGGCGGCGTGCACTGGTGTGTGCCGTCCTGCCTGCGCGCTGCTGAAGCGCTGCTCCTGCGTGGGTTTACATTTGTGTGTGCGTCTGTGGGCTGTGTACTGAGTGCACTACGTGTTGTGGGCAGGTGTGCAGCGGGTGCGGGGAGGGGGAGGGGGGCCGGAGCCGAGAGGGAGGAAAAAATAGTTGGCTACGGCATCGAGACGCGGTGCGCGTAGCACCGCGCAACAGGGTGTGCGTGTGTTGCAGTCGGAGACGTCAGCCCCTGTGTTGCACTTCAGATGCTTCCTCGATTGGAGCAGGAGACGCATCGCGCTGCATTCACTGGCCGGCGTGACCCCCAATAAGCACTGCCTCGATAAAAGATAAGGCTCAAAAAAAAAACGGACATCGCAAAAGTGCGCCAAAGCCACGCGTCCCGGCTGCTGATGGGCGGGGGGTGGGAGGCACCTGCTGCCGCACGGTGCTGAGACTGACATCCTTCTTTTTTTCTGGTAAAGGGGGGAGGGGAGCCAACATGCTGTGCGTCCTGATGCTGCTCCGAGGGCCTCGGCACGTCCCTTCCACCGAAGCCGGTTCTGGGCTTGGGTGGAAGGCGAAGAAGAGGGGGACGCGGAGAAACGGTCCCACGCCGCGGTAGCTTCACGCAAGCCTCGCCACCGCTCCGCGAGGCCTGTGGTGATGGTGCGGTTGGTGTGCTAGTGCTTGCGGTAGAAAGGGCATCTCCGACGGGCGCCGGGGTGTGTTTGTGTCTCGTGGCGGCGAGTGCTCGCTCACATTTGTGGTTCTTCGCTCCTCACCTTTTCTTGATCTACTTGCGCGTGTGCGCTTTGGCGTCGATGGTGCCTACAACGCCGTCCAAACCGCCGCGTCCACGCCAAACTCGATCTGGCTCCCGCCTCTGCACATAAACACACACGTATACATGCACACACACCATGAGAGAGATAGTAAGCACAGGAAGCGAGTGTCTCCTCAAACTCCTCGCTGGTTGCGCTTTTTTAAAGTTGTATCTGGTGTTGCCGTGCTATGCGACGCATCGCCGCCGCCGTGGGGGTGCCAGCGCACCCCATGGGGCTGCCGGGGCTGGTGGCGGCGCAGGCGGTTGGTGCACCCCCGTCGCAGCTCCCCGCTGTTGCTGCACTCGCACACTCCTGTCGCTTCCTGCACACGCCGCCGGGCGGCTTCGATGAGGCGCTGCCGCCGTCGTTTGGCCGGCAGAGTGGCAAAGGCGAACTGAGCAACGTCAACCTACGCGCCAACGTGCGACGGGTGCGACACACGAGGCGCCATCGACAGCGGCTGCGACAGCCGCCCACGGCGTCCGCGGCGACCCCGACGCTCGCGCAAGTGAAGCGGGAGCTGATGCGGCTCGTTGATGAAACGCGTGGCGCACGCGGCGAGCCGGTGTCAAAGTCCACGGCTGCGGTCGCCGACGGCGTGGAGACGTTTGCGTCGCCCGCGGCGAGTCGGCGCCTGCCCCTCGACGTTGCCGGCTGTGTGCGGCAGACGGAGGAGGACGAGGTGGCGGAGGGGGTGGATGAAGTTGCGGCAGGTGCGGCAGACACGGCGGCACCTCCAGCGGCCCGACCTGCTCACCTGCTCGCGGAGCCGAGCGCGTACGACGACGTCGCCGCCGCCGCGTTGGCTGCGGCAAATGTGGCGTCACCGAGCTCTGCCTTGGCCGTGGCCGCCGCCGTGGCGGAGGAGGAGCCGTGGTCGTCGCAGGAGGAGGCGGTGGAGCGGGGCTACGCCGTGAAGCCGTCGAGCACGATCTTCGGCAGCGACCTGGACCGCCTGGAGCGCGACATGATGCGGGAGTACCACCAGCGCGGCACCCGGCTGCCACCGCGCGACCGCGTGTTCGCCGCGTTCGGTAGCAGTCAGCGCGGCCGCCGGATGCAGTGGGAGCCGTCCTCATCGTTCGAGCACCTGCGCGGCAGCGACTTTGACGCCAACCAGCACGACGTGCGCGCCGTGGGCGACCACACGAACGGCAACATGTCCGCCTATCACCTCTACGCGGAGGCGTACCAGACGCAGCAGGAGGAGGTGCGCCGGCGGTCCGGCGGCGGCGCGGGGGCGGGGCGTGGCGGCATCAACTATTGCCGCGCTCGCGAGAGCGGCGCCGGGGCCGTGGCTGCGGCAGCGGAAGCGGAGGACCTGCCCGCTGCGGATAACCCGCACTTCCCCTGCGACGGCGCAACCCAGGCGACGGGTGGCGATGGTGGTGCGACACGAGCTGAGGAGGCACCGAGGCTGTGGGCCGCCGCGCCGCCCCCGACGCGTGAGGTGGTGATCGATGCCCGCACAGACTACAAGGTGCGTCTGTCCATCGTGTCGGGTCCGCCAGCGGACGTGGACGAGAGCAACGACGCGAATCGCATCGTCTACGACGCCTACCATCAACGGCCCACCGACAACGGGCTACTCGAGGTGCGTGGCGCCGACTACTGGGGCTCGCACGAGCACCGCCGCCGCGTCGAGGAGCGCAGCGCGCACCGGCAGAAGGCGATTGCGCGGGAGGTACTGCAGGAGGGCGCTGTCGACACGAGCGAGGTGGAGTACAGCACCAACGCGGTTCGCAAGGAGACGTTGCTGTACTTCCAGGCCCACCCCATCAACGAGATGATACAGGAGCCATTTGTGCGCGTCCGCGAGTTCATGCCGCCGGGCGGTGGTGCACGCGTCGCCTTCAACCCGGTGGAGTTCGTCGAGGTGCCGGCCGACGGGGATGCCGACGCGCAGCGCGTGGTGGAGACGGTGAACACGGACGCCGACATCCCCGTGCGGGAGGCGCGGCGCATGGCGCGGGAGCTCGGGCTCGACCTGATCCGCACCGGCGCCCTCTACTCTCAGAAGACAGACCGCCGCATCGTCGCGCTGTGCATGATTGGCGACCACCGCGAGCACCTCCGCGACATCATCAGGTTCAAGATCCAGAAGCTCGGTGTGCAGCCACCGCCGACGCGGGAGTGCTTCGAGGTGCCGTTCAAGGGCGGCACGCACCCGCACGCGATCCGGTTCAAGTGCATCGGCGTGGCCAAGCACCTGCTCCACCGCCACGCCGTGCGCATCAACCTCACCAAGTTCGGCTCACCACGCGAAGGCTTCCCGGTGTTCCAGACGATTCTCGACGAGCTGAGGCGCCAGTGCGTGCGTCTCAAGGCGTACCATACCGCCGGCCTCATCCAATCCAACTACGACGAGATCTTCTGCTACCTCTACCCCTCGACGGGCCGCTCGCCCAAGACGACCGTGACACACCCCACGCCGCAGCAGGTGCGCGAGGCGCGCGACGACCGCATCCTCGAAAACGAAAAGGAAATCTACTTTGACGGGTTGCAGGACGCCGTCACGCAGAAGGAGCGGCTGCAGTACATGCTCAAGCTGGAGAACGGCACGGCGTGGGCGGACAAGGACGAGGGCCTCTCGCTGCAGAAGCAGCGCGCCCTCAAGGTGATGCTCGGCTACCTGCCCAAGGGCAACCGCGAGCTGTACGCCGCCCGCGGCGACGTGAACATCCCGGCTCCTTTCCGCGCGAGCCACCCGACGTCCGTGGACAAGTGGACGTATCCGACTGAGTCGAACCTCGAGCAGGCAAGCCGTGGCGCGGCGACGCTGGGCAAGCGCGCGGCGATGCCGATCAGCGAGATGCACGACGCCGGCGAAACGCCCGAGAACGCGACGCAGCTGGACCGCTTCTACTACCGCGTGCAGGGACCTGCGCTCGAGGTGGGTGAGTTCAAGGAGGCGCTGGGCCTCAAGGACAACCGCACCCGCCGACCGGCCATGGGCAGCGGCTTTTCCACGATTGGAACGACCTCGCAGGACCGCGAATCCGCAGACCCGACCTTTGCCACCAAGTAGTCGTGGTCTGGGCGGGGGGAGCGGGAGCGGGAGGGGGGTGAAGGCTCAGGAAGGGCACGGCTGGCGGAGCTTCGACGTTTTTCGGCACGCATGGGGGGGTGTATGCTCGCGTGGAGAATACGAGCTCCCCTGTCGGTCCTTTGGTTCCTCCTCCTCCTCCCTTCCCTCCCCCCTCTCCCCTCACTCTTGTGCAACTGCAGTCTCTGTGGTGCGCTCTCACACCCGTTGCCTTCCTCCCTCTTCACATGCTAAGCGACCTCTTGAGCCACGCCGTGTGCCTCTCTCTCTTCTCCGCCCGCCCTCCTCCTTCTCCTGGCCGCTTGTCCGCAGAGGGGAACACACAAAAAGGGAAGAGCACATTAGCTTCATGGATTCTAAGCGAAGCGGAAGTGCGGCGGCACAAGACGCCGTACTCGGTGCGCAGTGCACTGCCGCGTCTGACGCGAAATCTCTCACGTCGTGAGCGGTTCGTGGCGAGAGCCGTCGCGCGTGCAAATCAACAGCACAACTCCTCCTCCACTTGTCATGGCCCTTCTCTTCGCATTCGTCTTCTCTGCCGGTGCCGCGCAGACGCTCTTGCGCACGCATACTCCCAAGCGACAACATAAATCTCAACGTAATAGCAGCTCCACTCTTTACGCCCTGTCGTACGCACGTGTGCTACCCGAGGTGCTCTTCATCTCCCCCGCTTTAAGCTCCTTGAGGGCCCCTGCGCCGACTCTTCCCCCACCCCCTCACCCCCATTCCTTTTGCACGCGCCACCGCCATGGAGGAGGAGCACGTCAGCAGCGCGGCCAGCTCCATCAGTGACGACAGCCAGCCGCTGATGGAGGTGGTGTACCCTGTCGGCGAGGAGATCGAGGTGCCGGGCACGGATGGCGGCCTCTTCAAGACCGTCCTGGTCGAGGGTGCCGGCAGGCAGCCGGTGAAGGGCGCCAAGGTGTCGGTGCACTACGTCGGCACACTGCTGGATGGCACGAAGTTCGACAGCAGCCGCGACCGTGGCGAGTACTTTGAGTTCGACCTCGGTCGCGGACAGGTCATCAAGGGCTGGGACAAGGGTGTGGCGACCATGCGGGTGGGCGAGAAGGCGTTGCTCAAGTGCTCGCCCGAGTACGCGTACGGCGCGGCCGGCAGCCCACCCAAAATCCCGGCGAACGCGACGCTGCTGTTCGAGGTGGAGCTGTTCCAGTGGACGCGCGAGGTGGACGTGTCGCCGGCGAAGGATAAGTCGCTGATGATGAGCGTGCTGAAGGACGGCGTCGACTACGAGAACCCCGCCTTCGAGTCTTCCGTGACGATGGACCTCTTCATCTACATGGGCGCCTTCGACCCCGAGGACGCCGAGAAGAAGCATGTGCCGGTGAAGGTGCTGCCCAAGCTGCACGTCACCGTCGGCGTCACGCCCCTGCCCCCGTATCTGGAGACGTTCTTGTTCAAGATGCGCAAGCAGGAGGCGGCGGCGTGCCGCGTGCGCAGCGACCTCCTCTGCGACGCCGTACCCGAGTTCGCCATCCCATCGAGCGCCGAGCGTGGCCAGTGCGACGTCACGTACGTGGTCGAGATCAGCGAACTCAGCCGCGTCAAGACGCACGACTTCACCGGCACTGCTAAGATCGCGGAAGGGGAGAAGCGCAAGAACAGCGGCAACGACGCCTTCAAGGCCGGCCAGCTCGAGCTGGCGGACCGCTTCTACCGCCGCGCCATGGAGTTCATCGGGGAGGACTATGGCTTCGACGACGCCGACAAGCCCGAGTGCCACCGCGTGCGCATCAGCGTGATGGGAAACCTCGCCCAGGTACTGTTGATGCAGGGCAAGTACGTGGAGTCGGCCGACTTCTCGCAGAAGGTGCTCGGCCTGGACGCGAACAACACCAAGGCGCTCTTCCGCCTAGCCAAGGCGCAGGACGGCCGGAAGGACTGGGACGATGCGGCCAAGTCCTTGGAGCGGCTTCTCGCGCTGGAGCCAACCAACGCCGACGCCGCCGCCCTCAAGGCACGTGTGCAGCAAGAGCGGAAGGCCTTCGATCAGAAGCAGAAGTCCATGTTCAAGAAGATGTTTGCATGAGAGCGGGACGACGAGTGCGAAGGAAGTCGCTTTGTGGCGACGGTATGAGAAGCACTGCCGCCCTCGCACTCCTGCCCTTGCTTCGCCCTCCTTTTTGTTGGAGCGGCACTGGTCCTCCTTCGCGCACGCCGCACCCCGCTGCCGGTCCATTCTCAACGCGACGCTTCTTTTTTTTTTCTACTGATCTGTTTTCGCGTTGTGTCTGTGTGTGTGTGTGTATGTCAGTCTCGCTCTCCTGGACCTACTCGTGCGCCCTGATGACCGCCGCTCCTCCTCCTCTCCTTTCTCTTCTACCTTCGCAGCCCCCGGTCTGGCTGACTTTCCCCTCTATGCCGACGCACACACGCAAACACGCAAGTGCGGCAGGGTTGTTGATGCCGCGGCCGTAAGCTGTGTGTGCGCTCGAGTAGAGGGAGAAGGGGAGGAGGAGGGCGGTGTCTGCTTCCCCCATCCCCGCCCTCTCCCACAGGCCCTCCCTACCGCGGGTTCAACGCGAGTGTCTGCGGGAGCGACGACACACACAGACGTGGCCGCAACGCAGAAAGAAGGCAACACGACGAGGAGAAACTCAAAATGGGAATGTCGACGGCGCCGCCACGGGCCTGGGGGCGGGCACGCCTCTGGACGCCTGCGCTGCTCCGGAGGACTGCGGAGGCGGTGCGCGTGTTTCCGAAACAAGTGCTCAACACGTGGTTGCCTGCGGAGTTGTCCTGTGTGTACGTGTATGTACGTATGTGTGTGTGTGTTTGAGTGTGTGTCCGGGAAAGGAGCACGTCCTGAGTGATGCAGCGGTTGCAGCCCCCGTGCGGGAGAAGGTGTGACGGAGGTGCAGTGTCGTGTCTCGACGTACCCCGGGAGGACCTCTGGCCGTTCGTGTACGCCGCCCTCTCCCATGCGCAGCGATTCCTGTCCTCTCTATCCTCGAACCCCTCTTTGTGTGTTGCTTGCCAACATGCCCGCACGCTGAACCCACACATGCACACACACACACACACACACACGTGGGTAAAGCAAGCCTGCACGTGCGCGTATTTGCGTGCCCGCTGCCGTCGCCTTTACCGCTGCCTTCACTGCGCACCCCTGCTCTACTGACGCGATCGTGTGCCGCCCTTCTACGCTTTGAACTTGTCTGATCGAGGGCCCACACGCCACACGCACTGCGCCCCTCTCACTTCCGAGCCCTCCTTCTGCTCCGAGGTCGCACACACACACACGCGCGTTTGGAAGGCACCGCCGTGGTCGGTTGCTGCCCCCCCCCCCCCCTCGTCTCACCGTGTGACGCCTTCCCTCTACCTGCTCCCTTCGCTCTCTTGAGCACCTCCCCTTCCTCTCGTGAAACGGTGCAACACCGGCACTCATATCCACTGCCGTAAGTCGCTGTCAATCAGTTCGAAGCCGGCCTCGTACGCACACGACGCCTCGCCCCTCCGCTCCTGGCCCTCCAGAGCCGCCCCCACCCCTCCCCTCCCTCCCCCCCTTGTGTCCCTCTTGTTACACGGTCACCTCCAGCGTGTCAAGCGTGCCTCCCTACCTCTCCCTCCCCTTGCCTTCTTCTTTCCTGTTCCCTTTGGTGTCGTACTTTCCCTACTTCCGATGGCAGAGGCGTTTCTCAGTCAGCAGCCGCACCCGGCCAGCCGCGTGCGCGACGCCGGCGCGGCCGCCACGCAGGTGCGGGTGTCGTGGACCAGCAACGGCATCGACGTACACGTCCCACCCCCACGCTACCTCTGGCGCGGCCTGCGACGCACGGTGGTCGACAACATTGACAAGGTCTCAGCCATGGTGTACCCGATTTCCTTCTCGTGCGTCGTTGTCTGTGCGGCTGGGTCGTGTGCGTGGGTCTGGTACGTGCCCCAGACCTCGTGGGTGCACACCAACCCGGTCAGCACGTGGCTGCGGTACTTTGACTCGATTGTGACGCCCTTCTCCCGCCTCCTGCCTTCCGCCGCACAGGCGCCGGTGATGTGCGCCAAGGCGTGGGTCGTCACGCTCACCGCCGCCACCGTGCTGCACCGATTCGCGATGCGCCGGCTGCTGCAGTACAAGGGCTGGATGCTCGAGCGCAACCCGCAGCGCCCCTCGTGGCGGACGCGGGTGTGGTCCCTCGTCGTGCGCGCCCTCTTCACGCGCACATCCATCCCGAAGACACGCGTGTACGAGCGGTGCCTGCCGAGTGTGCCGCTGCCGTCGCTGCAGCAGACGGTCAACGGCTACCTGAGCAGCATGCGAGCCATCTACCACCAGAAGGACTCGGACGTAAACGAGTGGCTCGAGCTACGCCGCTCCGCCGAGTCCTTCCTGTTGAACGAGGGCCCGTCGCTGCAGATGTACCTGCGCCTGCAGCACGTCATGAGCCACAACTACGTGTCCGAGCTGTGGACGCGCAACGTCTTTCTGGCCGCGCGCGACTCGCTCTGCCTGCACTCGAACTTCTACACTGTGCCCTTCGCCACGCACGTGCCCACGACGGTGCCCGAGGCGCGGGCGGCGGTGCTCATCTACCTGCTGACGCAGCTGAAGGAGCGCATTGAGAGCCGCACGCTCTGCCCGAACTTTGCCGGGCCGCGCAACTGTGTGCCGCTGTCGATGTCGCAGTACCTCATGGCCTTCAACACCACCCGCATCCCGGGGCGCGAGATCGACGCGCTCGAGCGCCGCGCGGAGCGGGAGAACAACTACCTTGTCATCCTGCACCGGGGCCGCATATACCAGATGCCCGTCATGGACCCCCAAACAGGGCGCCAGCTCACCCCACACCAGCTGGAGGTCGTGCTGCATCGGCTGCTGGCCGAGGTCGAGGAGGAGGTGAGCACCGGTCGCGACGAGTCCGAGGAAGACGACGCCGAGGACACGCTGGAGACGCTCGGGAAGAAGCGGTCGTACCGCGTCGTGGAGGCGCTGCTGCCCGCGCTGACGACTGCCCCGCGTGCGCAGTGGGCGGACGTGCGCAACAGCTACCTCCTGCACGACTCGAACAACAACAACCCGCTGCGGGTGATCGAGAAGGCCATGTTCGTGGTCAGCTTCGACGAGCGCTGCGGGGCGACGGGGTCGTCGGCCGCGAACACGTCCGTCGACGACGACCGGCGGCTTGCAAACGACTGCGCGCACTACCTGTGCGGCAACGGGTCGAACCTGTGGTGCGACAAGAGCTTCAACCTCATCGTGCGCGCGGATGGGCACGTGGGCCTGCACGTCGAGCACTCGTGGAGCGACATGTCAACCTTCCTCGCCCTCTTCGAGCACGTGGCGGCGCAGGAGGAGGCGGCCGACGCGTGGTACGAGGCGGACAGCGGGCACGCCAAGAAGCTGCGCGAGGACAAGCGGCGCGCCAAGCCGTTCCGTGCGCCAGACCTCGGCGCCCCGCTGTGCCCCAAGCGGCTGCGCTTCACCATCCACAAGAAGCTCGCGGCGGCGATTCGCGAGGCGCACACGGCCTTCATGCTTAACATTGGCTCGCAGGTGGACCTGCATGTGGTGCGGTACGCCGGGTACGGCCGCGAGGTGCCCAAGAGCCTCGGGTGCAGCCCGGATGCGTGGGTGCAGATGGCAATCCAGGCGGCCCACTACCTCGACCAGGGCAACCACTTTAGCCTCGTCTACGAGTCGGTGCCGCAGCACATGTACGCGAAGGGCCGCACCGAGGCCGTGCGCAGTGTCACAGACGTCACGTGCGTGTTCGTGAAGGCCATGGCGTCGGCTGGCACCTACGACGACGCGACGACCGCGCAGGACAAGCGCGCCCTGCTCATGGAGGCATGCGCGAGTCACCAGCGCGCTGTGCAGGAGGCGGTGGCGGGCCGCGGCGTGGACCGGCACCTTTTCGCGCTTTTCATGGCCAGCGCGAGCCAGGAGACGCCGTCCGACTTCCTGACAGCCGCGCTGCGCAAGACCAAGTGGAAGGTGAGCAGCGCCCAGGCCCACCAGCGCAACCTGCTCGACCGCATGCACCCCGCCGGGGGCGGCTGCTGGTTCCACGAGACACCCGGCTTCGGCTTCGGCCCCGTCTCGCCGGATGGCTACGGCGTTTCGTACTGCTTCTGCGAGAACGAGGTGCTGTACATCACTGTCACGGCGTACAAGAACTCGGACTCGACCTCGGCGCGGGCGCTGGGCGGTCGGCTGGTCACGGCACTGGACATGATGGGCGAGCTGAGCACCGCTGGCACCGCCCCCACCACACCGCGGTGAGGCCGTGCTACGGCGCTCCCAGGATGAGGGGGGGGGCGGGGCGGTGGTGGCGTTGCGCGGGTTGCCGGGAGAAGGGCGAGAGTGCGCCGCTCGACGCGTGACACGGCGTGGCCGCCACGGCGGGCACGCGGAGACCTGGAGCGCGTGGGACTGACGGTGGTCTTGTCCAGCGGCGCCGCTTGGAAACTCAATCACATACACGCACGCGCGCACGCACACACGGACACGCCCCTTTCATCTTTCTTTCTCTGGCTGACGCTGTGACCCGGTGTTTGCCGGAGGAGAGTGAGGCTGTGGCACGGATGTGGCGCCCCATGTGCTCTTCTCTCCGCTGTTGCGTACTCGATGTTTCCCTTTTTCTTCTCACACAGCAGGCGCCGGGTCGGCTCGCGTGGCGCCTTGCGCCGCCATCCCCCACCGCCATCTCCTCCCCCCCCCCCCAGTCATCGTTCACCTCACCACATGCTACGACGTCCAGGTCAAAGCACAAGGGGGTGAAACTGCGCGAAGCTGCACGCTGGCGCACACGCTTGCAGTGTGCCCAACTCATGTGCAGGAAAAGAGTAGCCGAGTTGAAATTGAGGAAGGAGCGTAGAGGCTTCCTCGTCGCTGTGAGGGTGCGCGATGCGCAGCTCCACAACACCGAAACGAGAGGGAAGGAGGGAAGGGGTGGAGGAGGAGGCATGTGCGTCTCCCACCTTGCCCACGCGCACGAGCGACGTGCCCCCATCCACTCGGTGTCCATCAGCGGGGGGGGGGGCAAAGGAAGAAAACATGCCACAGGCTCCGCGTGACGCCACAGAAGGCAATCGCCTGTCATGCGTCTTCCACTTCCATCATCTTGCCCCTCCCCCTCCCCCCCCCCACTTCCTTAATGGTGTGGTGTCCTCATCACACACACACAGGAACGCGCCCTTCCGCACGCACAGGTCCTTCACGCTGCCAAGATCGACTCAGAAAGCGCTCGCGGCACTGGAGCTCTGTTGGCGACTCTTGTTGTTGTTGTTCCTCTGGTCTACGCCCGGTCCGCACAACTCCCTTCCCTGCTTTTCTCCTCCCGCTGACCAACAGCGTGGGAGGGGCTCGTACTTGATTCACTCCTAGAACGCAAACGGTGCGCGCTGAGCTTCGCCATGTTCGCCTCGAGCACCGCGAGCAATGGCGACGGGGCGGCGAAGCGGTTCAGTCGGCAGCAGATCATCCAGCACGTCAAGAAGAGCCTCCTCTACACCGCCTTCGACGTGAAGTGGGTGCCGCAGACGGCATCCTTCGCGGTGGTGGGTCAGTACCCCAACAACCACGGCGCCCTCTCCCTCTACAAGCTCCACCACGGCGAGGTGCAGCCCACGCTGGAGTTGCGCCTGCCCCACCCCATCAAGTGCTGCACCTTTGGGCACAACGCGTCGTACAGTAGCAGCGGCAGCAGCAGCGCGGCCTCGGCCCCTGCTGCCACGCAGATCGCGACGGGCGACTTCGCTGGCAGTCTGCAGCTCTTCGACGTGACCCGCCTCGTCGCCACCCCAGCCGGCGCGACCCACGCGCTGAGCGACGTGTCGGCGGCCTCCGTCTTCCACGTGCCACACGCGCACGAGAGCATCATTAATGCGATCGACGGGGCTCGGTACGCCGGCCCACCCGAGGTCGCCACCGGCAGTCGTGACGGCGCCGTCAAGGTCTGGGACACCCGCCAGGCGAACAAGCCGGTCGTCTCCCTCAACCCCGCCGACCCGGCGCGCGCGCGGGACTGCTGGGCGGTGCGGCTCGGCAACAGCTTTGACGCGGACGAGCGGGTCGTTGCTGCGGGCTACGACAACGGCGACGTCAAGATCTTTGACCTGCGCACGCAGAAGATGCTGCACGAGATGCACGTCAGCAACGGCGTGTGCGACGTGGAGTTTGATCGGCCAGACATTCCGATGAACAAGCTGATCGTGTCCTCGCTGGAGGGGCGGGTGCGGTGCTACGACCTGCGCACGCTGCACCCGACGCTGGGCTACGCGTACGTGGAGGAGCGAGTATCGGACGGCACGGTGTGGTGCTCCCGCGCCCTGCCGCAGAACCGCGAAGTCTTCCTTAGCGGTGGTGGCGGTGAGCTGACGCTGTGCCTGTACAAGTACCCGCCGGAGCGGGTGCTGAAGGATGGCGAGGGCGTGGAGCGCGGCGTGGCGGGGGCGGTGGAGGAGCTGAACAAGGCCAAGGTCGGCGACCAGCCCATCAACGCGATGGACTGGAACCGGTCGAAGGAGGGCCTAGCCGTGTGCGCGTCGTTTGACCAGAGCATCCGCGTCATGCTGGTCACCAAGCTCGGTCTACTGTCGTGAGCGTGACGAGAGGGTTGATAGAAGGCGCCAGACCCGTCGCGTGCGCGTCGGTGCGTGAACGAGGAGAGAACAGCGAAGAGAGCTCTGTGTGGGTGTGTCGGTGTGTCGGCTCTGGTATTCATTTCGCATGTTGCAGAGTGTGTTTGGGCGTTTGCTGAGGTGCTTGCCGTAGACACGGCGCAGCAGACCGGAGCGGAGGGAGAGTGTGGGGGGACCTCCTGCACGCCAGTGCAGACGATTTAGAATGCAGCCGCCACACCTCCGCGCTGCCAGCCGATGCAGCGCACAAGCCCGCCACTCGCGCCTTTGCGGTCCCACCTGCAAACACAAGGTGCGTCGAGGCGTCAACATACATCGTTGCTGACGAATCTGTCGGCTCAGGTAAACAGCACAATACAAGGACAACGGGGGGAAGCGAAACGGCGCAAGTTGTGCTGAAACTCAGCTGTGCATGCCTCTGCTGCCGTGCCGCAGCCACAGTGGCCAGTCGCAGCGCGCGTGTGTGTGTGTGTGGGTGGGTGGGTGGGTGGGTGTGCCCCGTGAGCGGCGTGTGAGGAGTCCGACCACGGGCCCATCGCCATAGATGTGCTCTTGCATCGACACCATGTGCATACTCCTCCCCGTCCTTATTTGTTGTTGTTTGTGTTTTGCGCGTTGCCCTCACGTCCTCTTTCCCCGACCTCCATCGCCCGATCAACGCGCACGGCGCAGTACCCGCACGCCCATCAAACAACGAGCAAACGCCACTTGCATCGACTGTAGTTTCCTCTTTCTCTCTTTTCAGCCCCCCCCCCCGCCACTGCTTTGAGCCCGACTTTCGCCTTTGCTTTCTTCTTGTAGTTGTGTGCTATTGCTGTGGCCCACTGGGGTACTGCCCTCCGCCCTACTTCCCCACTCTCCCTCTCTCCAGCCTCCACCATGGCGACCAACAACGCTAACTACCGCATTAAGACCATCAAGGATGGCACCACGGCGGAGGAGCTCTTCAGCGGAGACGGTCTGACGTACAACGACATCATCATCCTGCCCGGCTTCATCGACTTTGGGGCGGCGGATGTGAACATCTCCGGCCAGTTCACGAAGCGCATCCGCCTGCACGTCCCGGTCGTGTCCTCGCCGATGGACACGATCACGGAGAACGAGATGGCCAAGGCAATGGCGCTCATGGGCGGCCTCGGTGTGCTGCACAACAACTGCACGGTCGAGCGGCAGGTCGAGATGGTAAAGTCCGTCAAGGCGTACCGCAACGGCTTCATCTCCAAGCCGAAGTCCGTGCCGCCGAGCACGCCCATCAGCGAGATCATCCGCATCAAGGAGGAGAAGGGCATCAGCGGCATCCTCGTGACGGAGAACGGCGACCCGCACGGCAAGCTGCTGGGCATCGTGTGCACCAAGGATATCGACTACGTCAAGAACAAGGCCACCCCTGCCTCGGCGGTCATGACGCCGCGGGAGAAGATGACCGTGGAGCGGGCGCCCATCCAGCTGGAGGAGGCCATGGACGTGCTCAACCGCAGCCGCCACGGCTACCTGCCCATCCTCAACGAGCAGGGCCACGTGGTCAACCTCTGCTCCCGCCGCGACGCCGTGCGGGCGCGCGAGTACCCGCAGAGCACGCTGGACAAGACGGGCCGCCTGATCTGCGCCGCCGCCACCTCGACCCGCCCGGAGGACAAGCGCCGTGTCACCGCCCTGGCAAAGGTCGGCGTGGACGTGCTCGTGCTGGACAGCTCGCAGGGCAACACCATCTACCAGATCGCCTTCATCAAGTGGGTCAAGTCGACCTTCCCGCACCTCGAGGTGGTTGCCGGCAACGTCGTGACGCAGGACCAGGCGAAGAACCTGATCGACGCCGGCGCGGATGGCATTCGTATTGGCATGGGCAGCGGCAGCATCTGCATCACGCAGGAGGTGCTGGCATGCGGCCGGCCGCAGGGCACGGCGGTGTACAAGGTCGCCCGCTACTGCGCGTCGCGCGGCGTGCCGTGCACGGCGGACGGCGGTCTGCGCCAGGTTGGTGACATCTGCAAGGCGCTCGCGATTGGCGCGAACTGCGCGATGCTGGGCGGCATGCTGAGCGGCACGACCGAGACGCCCGGTGAGTACTTCTTCAAGGGCGGCGTGCGGCTGAAGGTGTACCGCGGCATGGGCAGCCTGGAGGCGATGAGCCAGGGCAAGGAGTCTGGCAAGCGCTACCTCTCGGAGAACGAGACGGTGCAGGTGGCGCAGGGCGTGTCCGGCAATGTGGTGGACAAGGGCTCGACCATGAAGCTGATCGAGTACGTGGCCAAGGGGCTGCAGCAGGCGGCGCAGGACATTGGCGAGATCAGCTTCGACGCGATTCGCGAGAAGATGTACGCCGGCCAGGTCCTCTTCAACCGCCGCTCTGCCACCGCGCAGGGTGAGGGCGGCGTGCACTCGCTGCACAGCTACGAGAAGACGCTCTTCGCCTCCAAGATGTAGAGAGGCCCGGCAATGATGGGAATCCACGGTGAGGAAGGGTGCACGCGGAGGTGCGGGGGGAGGGGAGGGGGGGCACCTGCGATGCAGGTGTGGCGAACTGAAGGAGGTGCCCGCGCGTGACAAGAACAAGGCGCACGCACGCACGTCGAGGTCACAGAGCTCGGTCTGCCGAAGACCGAGAGGGGAGCGGGGAATGGCAGAGCGCGTGTGCATGCGGTCGCAAAGGGGGGAGGGGCGCTCAAGGGATGCGCCAAGGTCGAAACGAAGACGGAAGCAAACGCACGCAGCCCTCCCCCGCCTGCCGTGCCCCCTCCCCGTGCACACGGAAGTGTACGGCAGCTGCTGCCCTCCCCCCGTCCCCGACCCCGTCCTCCTCCTTCCTTCGCCTCTTCTTCCTCGTCGTTTCGCAGCGGGCCAGCGCGGCGGGGTGGTCGTGGCCGCCCTCTCCGACCCTCGTCTGAGAGGGAGTTGTTTCCTTTTTTTTCTAATACGCTCCTTGCGCCCAACGGCCCGGGTGTCGGCCCGGGTGCCGGGAAGAGCGCCACGACCACCACCGCCATCACCCCTCCATACCCCGGCCTAAGCGCACAGGCACGCACGCACGCGCCGTCCTCACCCACACAGAGGTGATGGACATCACGCGGAAGCTAAACCTAATTGAGCTAAACACCACTTTTATGTCTCCTCTTCTCTCTCTCCTTCACACGCTATATAGCTCAGTTGAAAAGAGCCCCGCCTACACGCACAAACACACACACACACCCGATGGGGTGCGGAGGCACGAGCACCCGTCACGCATCGGTGAGAGTGTGGGGTGGGGGGGTGGGGGGGGGGGGCGTCAAAGAGGTGCGCAGCAGAGACGAGAACTGCACGCGCGAGGGCGATAGGACGCGGAAGTGTGTGAAAGGGAACAGAGAATGACATTGGCGCTTGCCCTGTCCGTTAGCGCAACGGACGCAGCGCGCACTGCTGTCTTTCTTAAGCCCAACCCCTCCACCTTCGCGCGCACGCACTCAGCGTTGTCCACGCTGTGCGACATCGCCGTCGTGAGCGGAGATGCCGTTGCCTTCTCCCCCTGCACCCCCTCCCCCCGACACACCCACCCTCTGACTGCTGGTGGCCCTCCTTTCTTCTCTTTTCCCGCTGTACTCGGTGATGGTGCGATGGTTGGATCGCGTGGGCTCCCTGTTGATGTCTTATCAAAGTTCGTTTTGTCTACTCCTGTGTTTGTGAGGCGGAGCCGGGCCCTCCCTCCTGCTCGCTCTTCCCCCTTCTGGGTCTGCACGAGGCACGAGGCACGGGGGGAGGGGGGGAGACGTGTGTGTGTGTGTGTGCAGAAAAGCGGTCTGCACACACACACGCGCGCCCACACACGCGGACCGACCTCAGCAACACGGACCAGATCACCGGCGCACATCAGAGGTCCGGCAGCTCGCGGGTCATACCCGGTGGGTATACGTGTGTATGTGTCTGGGGGGTGCGTTCCTGGGTGTCCGCAGAGTGTGCTCTTGTACGTGCCCATGAACCCCAAGGAGGCAGAGCGGGATGTATGTGGCCCCCCCCTCTCCCTCCCCTTCCCTGCCCTTCCCGCTCCGTGTATGTGCGTGCGTCCTCCGCGTGTTTCGTTTGTTTTCCCTCTTTCTCTTTCGATTCGCTGACACACTCGGTGTCTCATGGAAGGATGACCCCACCATCCCGCTACACAAGCAGCACTCCTAGCTTCCTCCTCTTCTTCCTCTTCCTCCGCCCACCAAACGGGTGGGAGAGAGGCAGCGTCAACGAGTCTCGCACGTGTGGGTGTGTGCGGGTGCAATGCGCAGATACGCCTCGGATGCACAATAACACGCGGTCCGCCGTGCCGACGACGAGCGGGCCGTATTGCTCGACTGCACTCGCCCGTCTTCCTAACGTGGCGGTTGCACGTCGTGCGGTGCGCCGCACAGCTGCGACGCCGTGTCCGCCGCTTTGCGCGGTGGATTCGAGCAGAAATGTCAAGGCGGCACGCTCCAATGGTTCCTGCTCCGTATTCTCTCGACCGCCCTCCTCGATCCCGTTCCAACGCTTCCTTTTTCTTTTACGTCTCACCACAACTGCAGAGCCCCTGTCGCAAGCGTTGCGCGCGTTCCGGTGCTGCAGCCGTTGTGCGCCACGCTCAACGCCGTTCACATCCTTTGAACCGCCCTCAACAACTGTGTGTGTGTGTGTGTGTGTGTGCGTGTGCCTTCCGCGTTCTCGCTCCACTCCTTTTCGCAGAGCCACGACAGCGCACGCCGCCCTCCCCCTCCTCCCCCCCCTCTCTGCCCACACTCAACTGACTAACTCACCCTGCGCGTCTTTCTCTCTTTCCTCACTCGCCTCCTCCTCCCCCCACCTTCTATTTCCCATGCGCCAACGCAAGAGCGCCACCGGGGCTTCCCACGCGGACGAAGCCGCCGCGTCGTTTCGCCCCACCACCGCAACCACGTCGTCCTCTGCGTCCCCCATGCCGACGGCCGTGCAGCGTCACCGGAGCCGACTGGAGGGGGTCGAGGCCTCGTACTACTACACGCCACAGCTCATGTGGCTTCAGGTGATGGACCGCATCCCGTACAACGTGAGCCACTACTTCGTCCCCGCCACCCCGCCTCACCACGAGCTCATGCTCCGCCGCCTCCGCGAGCACCACGTGCGACCCTACGCAAAGGAGCGCCAGGCAGACGTTGAACTGCTGTCCCGCCTGTGGAACGGCCACAACCGCGTCATGTTCGCGGCGGCCGACCTCACCTTCAGCGCGGACGCCCACACGGTGCACGACCGATGGAAGGAGATGGGCTTTCAGGGCCGCGACCCGTCCACGGACTTCCGCGGCGCCGGCGCCTTCGGGCTCGCCCAGCTCGTCTACCTTATCGAGACCCACCCGGACCAGTGGAGCACGATGCTGACGCCTGACTTCATGCTAGCTGCGGCGGGGCTGAACGTGACGATGCGGTTGATGACGCTGCTTGGCATCAGCCCGTCTCAGAATCAGTTCAGCGCCACCGCCCTGTCCACGTATTCCGCGTGCGAGGCGCGGCTGCAGCTGTGCCGCTTCATGTCCGACCCGGACCTAGACGCTGCGCTGCGCCGGCTGAACGAGGTGTACTGCTTCGCCATGCGTCTGCTGCACTACCGGTGGATGCGGTCGTCGCGTAACATCATGGAGTTCAACCAGCAGCTTGGCGCCGTGAACGCCGAGCTGGAGCGCCTCCTCTACGTGAGCCGCTCCCTCGACGAGCTGTGTGCCCTCGTGTAGGCATGCAAGTTGCCCTCTGATATGCTCCGTGAGTGTGAGTGGCGGGCGTGGGTGGAGAGGTCGGGCAGGCCAGCACCGCGCGCGTTGTCGTGCGCATTGCAGTGCACCCTTCCACCGCACGCAGTCCGCGGAGGAGACCAGCTCGTTGTGCGCGGCGGCGTCTCTCTCTCTCCCTCCAACCGCGCCGGGGGTCCTGTATCGACGCGCAGTTCTAAGGCCGTTGAGGGCAGAGCTCGGCTGCAGCCATGCGGCTGTGTGCATCTCCGCGCTCCACCTCCATGGCCTCGTTGCATTGGAAAGAGTAAATAGATATATACACAATAACACACACACACACACACACACGGACACGTGACTGTATCGCAGTGTTTCCTCGTTGCTTCTGGAGGCGGTGATGTCGGTTTTCAGCATGTGTGTGTGTGCCTGCGTGTGTTGTGACGACTGCCGTTTCACCTGCGCGTTCGGCTGGCACGTGACGTCGCGCTGTCGCGCCTTCCTCAGTTGCTTCTCCCTTGGGCCCCTCCTCCTTTTGTGCTGCAGCGCTCTTCTTCTTTTTTTTCTTTTATTGCGCTGTGCGAAGTGAATTGTTCGCTGTGACTGCTAGTGCGTGTGTGTGTTTGTGTGTGCGTGTGTGTGTGTGTGTGTGTGTCTGGGAGGCACAGAGTTCACGAGTGTATTGTTGTGGTGCTGCTGAGGGACATACTCGGCTGGCAGCCGGGACGCACACCGCTGGGCGCGAGTTGAGAGGTGACAGCCCGGCCTGCATCGCAGCGGCGGAAGCAACGCGCAACACGGCACCTCCGCTGCCCGCCTGCAGCAGCACGCAAGTGATTTTGGCACAAAAGCGGACGAAAAAAAGCGAACGAATCGTATTGGGTGCGACGCAGAGGAGCACCGCTTCTCTTGTGCGCACACGTGCTGCGCCGTTATTGGCGGCTCTGCGGGTCGCACTAACGACGCACATGCGGCTCCGTGTCGAAGCCGCAACAACGGAGGCCTGTATTGCCCCCCCCCCTCCCTCCCGGTGTGTGTGCCGTCCGGTTCAGCGGACGGATCCTCCACCTGGTGCCGCGCAGTGCGGAGTGTACGCGCGCTCCACGCCGCCCCCGTCACCTCACCCGTTTCAGCATTGGCCTCCCCCACCCCCTCTCGACGTGGCTCTGCTCGCCGCATCACCAAGACACCCACACACACACTTCGATCCAATGCGCCGTACTCATGAGGAGAGGCCGTCTGCCGTCGCGGCAGAAAGCAGCACCGCATCGGACTTCGCGCGCCAGCTTGAGGCGGCGTTGCGCCGTGACGAGGGGTTCGTCATCGTGGACAGAGCGGCACTCGCCTCCATGGCGGGACTGACCACCCCCAACCCCACCCAGGACGTCGCCGCACTCCGGAGGTGCGATTTCCTTGTGTTCTCTCGAGCTGATGGGCCCTCCCGCGAAGGTGTGCAGGACACGCGTCACGTGCGGAGCATTGAGGGGTGCGGCGTGATGTGCAGCTCGTCAACGCAGATGCCGTCCGCAACCAAAGGCGGGGCGCGTGTGCAGGTGGAGTCACTCGACGTAACTCTAAGGCTCGCGCCGTGGTCGCTCGAACTTCCCGCACCGCTGAGCACCGCGCAGCTTCACTACGGCGGGGTCGCCACCCTCGACTCCACGCTGGAGCACGTCGGCGTCACAATGGCGGTGCCGAGCGGCGTCGCAGTGCGCATGCCCCTCGCGCTGCTGGCCGGCATGCCCCGCTGCATCGTGCACGCGGTCGCTGCCCGTTTTCCCGTACTGCGCCGCAACTCCGACGCTGAGCTGTGGACGCTCGTTGGCGACTCGGAGTGCACCGAGGCGCAGCGCCGGGGTGCGGCGGAGCGGCACAGCCGTGTGTTGCAGGCGTACCGCGACGCGGGGTCGGCGGCGCTGTCTGCGCTCCTGGGTGACACAGGTGATGCGACTGCTGGCTGGGCCGTAGTCTCGTACCCTTCAGAGGTCCCGCAACCCACCGCGTCGATGGACTTTACCGAGGTCGAGGGCGATGACACGGCCGCCGTCGCTGCCGCTCCGTATTGTGTCGTGCCGGTGCAGTGGTTGCTGCAGACAGCGCGTATGAGTCCGCACGTGCGCCATGCGCACCACGTGGCGCTGCAGCTCACCGCACAGCACGCGCGGATGCAAGACGCCGTGACAAACGCAGCGCTGCGGCTCGCCGAAGTGCTGCCGGTGTGTGTCGAGTTTGCGGTGTGGCGGCGCTCTGCGAAACGAGTTGGCGCGAGCGCTTTTACTCTCTGCACAGCGGCTGAGCTGTGACGGCGGAGGGGGTTGCGCAGCTCGCCGAAAGAAAAATAAAGCACGAAAAGACCGCAGGGCTCCTCGAGGTATTTGCCAGACAGACGTGCCCCTCACGTCGTGATCGCCCTCGGCTCTTTCTTGCCGTCCCTCGTTTGCGATTGTACCTTCTATCGCCGTCTTCTGCGGCCGGGGCTTGAGTTGACGGTGTGTGTGTGTGTGTGTGTGTGTGTGCGCGCGTGTCTCCTCCCTGCGGGAACGCGTGCCACACCACCTCGCCTGCTCGCCCTGAATCTTCTCTGCTGTGTTTTCCCGCTATCAACACGAACAACAAAGGCACTAGCATCGGAGGAGTGACGGGATGCACCCCCACGTGATGCACGCCTGCTCGCAGCGCGCCCTGCGTCGCGATAAGCGACGTTGAATTGCGGGAGAGCCGCGTCGGCACTTCTCGCCGCACCGCCAGTGCACACTTGCTTTCCCAGTGCGCTGTGGCGGTGCGGGGACGGGGAAGAGGGAGGCGACTCGTGCGAGACCGCCGTCACCTCTGCTCTTCCTCTTCGCCGTGTCCTTCGGATGAACCCCTGCCACTGCCCTGCCGGTGTGTGTGTGTGTATGTGTGTGTGTTTCTGGAAGTACTTTCACCGCGGTGCGCGTCCCCGCTTCTCCCTCTTTTCCCACCCCCACTTGCACCCCCCCCCACACCCCTGGGCACACCTGCGTGCACGGACCACAGTACACGTACACCGACGCATTCGACGCAATTCTGTCCTTCCGCGCCTCAAGTGCGCGCGCCCCCTTCTTGCGATCGACAACTCCACGACTGGACTATTTGCGTCTCGACACTTTCCCGTCAGCCGCCACAGACACAGACACGCACGCACACACCGGAAGGGACGACAACGGGACAGCAGACGGCGCACGTCTCCGTGTCTGCACACACACTTGCACACTCCCTCTTCCCCCTCCCCGTGCACACCCGCGATGGATCCCCTGCAACGCACGGCCTCGGCTGGCGACGAGGCGGCCGAGGAGCGCAAGCCGTCGTCGTACTACCGCGGGTTCTTTGACGCCGAGAAACGCCGCAAGGTCGTCAACCACGACCCCACCGTCGGGCAGGCCGTCGCTGGGGCACTCGTCATGGCGCTGCCGGTGGGGCTCATCATCTATCTTGTCATGCGGCGCCGCGCACGCCTCGCCGCGCAGGCCGCCTCCGGCACCGCGGCCGGGGCGAAGCAGGGCGGCTTCTTCAGCGAGATGCAGAAGGCGATGCAGCAGGCCATGAACCCGATGGGCGCCAAGGACTTCAAGGTGTCAGTCAAGGATACCAAGTTCAGCGACGTTGTCGGCGTGCCGGAGGCGCTGGCGGAGGTGCAGCAGTACGTGAACTTCCTCAAGACGCCGCACGTCTTCACGCGGCTCGGCGCCCGCCTGCCGAAGGGCTGCATTCTCACCGGGCAGCCGGGCACTGGCAAGACGCTGCTGGCCAAGGCCGTGGCGGGCGAGGCGGACGTGCCCTTCTTCAGCTGCAGCGGGGCCGACTTCATCGAGGTGTACGCCGGGTCGGGCCCAAAGCGGGTGCGCGAGCTGTTTGCGGCGGCCAAGAAGGACGCCCCGTCCGTCATCTTCATTGATGAGATCGACGCCGTCGGCTCGCGCAGCAGCGGCAACGGCGCGATGGGGCTTAGCAGCGAGGAGAACCGCACCATCAACCAGCTGCTGGCCGAGCTCGATGGGCTCGAGGCGAACGAGGCCGTCGTCGTCTTTGCCGCCACGAACTTCGTGGACAGTCTCGACAAGGCCCTCCTGCGCGAGGGTCGCTTCGACCGCAAGGTGGAGATCCCGATGCCGGACAAGGCGGCCCGCACCGACCTCTTCCGGCACTACCTCTCCCGTGTCACGTGTGACGAGGCCGTCGCGATTGCCGCGAAGATGGCGGAGCTGACACCGGGGGTCTCGCCGGCGACGATTGCAGCCATCGTGAACGAGGGGGCCCTCAGCGCCGCCATCCGGGACAAGGCCACCGTCTCCACCGCCGACCTGCTGCCCGCCATCGATGACGTGCTCGTCGGCAAGAAGCACCGCAACCGTATGAGCGACGATGCGGCGCGACGTGTGGCCCTGCATGAGAGCGGCCACACCCTCGTGGCGTGGCTGCTGCCGGAGCAGACAGACGTGGTCAAGATCTCCATCACGCCGCGCGGCCCGGCGGGCGGCTTCACGCAGCAGGTCGGCCGCGAGGTGCTCGACATGGCGACGGAGTTCTCCCTCTTCACGGACATCTGCGTGATGCTGGGGGGCCGGCTGGCGGAGATGACGCAGCACGACTCCCTCACCACCGGAGCCCAGGACGACTACCAGCGCGCCACACAGACGGCAATGCGCGAGTTCCTGGCGTTTGGCATGTCTCGGCGCGTCGGCTTCCTCTCCTACGAGCCGCAGCGCCTCAGCGAGGGGCGCATGTACCAGAAGCACTCGGAGCAGGCCCAGCGCATGGCCGAGGAGGAGGCGGCACGGCTCGTGGCGGCAGCGGCCGAGCACGTCACGTCGCTGCTGCGCGCACACGGCACCACGCTGAAGAAGTTGGCGGAGGCCCTCTTCGAGAAGAAGGAGCTGCTGCGAGAGGACATCGAGGCCATCGTCGGGCCCCGCACTGGGGCCGACACCGCCGTCTCCGCACAGACCCGCGCGGCGTTGCGGCGGTTCGTGGAAGCCTCGGAGGCGGCCGCGCTACAGCGCCACACCACCCGCGAGGCGCTCAGCGCGCCCCTCGCCGCAGCGTGAGCACCCGGCGGCGGTGGGTGGTGTGCAGACGGATGGCGCTCTGTCGCCGTGTTACTGCCGCTCCTGCCGCTCCTGAGAGCGCGCGCTGTGGGGGTCATCCTCACAGAGGCACGGAGCGGAGTGGGCCTGCTGCTGCGGTGCGCCAGGGGAGGGGAGGGGGCTAGGACGGAGTGAGCCGCCCGTGCGAGCTCTGGGCAACCTGCAACCCTCTGCGCCTTGCCTCCCGCCCCCGCCCCCGCCACCCCCGCTCCCCGACGCCTATTCTGTGTGTAGTTGTTGCTCTACCCCACACACATACACACGTCCCCCGTTCACACATACAAGACACCAGCAAGCCAAGTGACCCTGCTTGTCGGCACTCGTCGAAGGAGACGAGTGCTTCTGTCTGCCTCGGTGAGCGACCTCGGATGTGCCGCACCCTGCGCGTGGGGGGGAGGGGCTTCTCTGCACACAGGTTCTGCTGCTCTGCGCCTCCCTCCCCCTTCTCCATCGCGAGGATGGCACCACCGGGAGTCGCTTGGGTCTCTGCCTCCTCGTCTGTCTGCGTGCGCTCACCACCGACCCAGCGCCCTCGTCTCTGCAGGCCACCACCACCACCCCCCCCCCAAAGGAGCCCGCTCCCTCGCGGTGTTGGCCCTCGTCGCGTGGCTCGTCACCCTTCTCACACGCCATCTCCGTCACCTTCCCTTCTCCGCTCCGTCACCATCGGCTGACCATCCAGCCGCGCTCAGCGATCCGCCCCTGTGTCAACGGCGTCCTTGTCACACTTCTCTCCATCTTCCTCGCCGACCCCCCACCCCAACCCCCTTCACCGTCGCCCCGCTGTGCAGCCACCATGATGCAGCAACAGACGCCGCCGCAGATGCCGCGGCCGGGGCTGGCGCAGATGGCGCCGCGCTCGTACGACAAGAAGGCGTACCAGACCATCTATCCGCAGTACATTGACGCCTCCATCACGCCCAGCGAGGGTCGGCGGCTGACGAAGACGCAGGGCGTCGAGCACCCGACCATGGACGAGATGCTGCTTGCTCTCCGCGTTCTGGGCTACAATAATCTCATCGTCGACCCCGCCCGCTCCTACCCCCGCAGCCAGAGCACCGTGAAGTTCCCGATGGTGCCGCGCGGCTGCATCAAGGTCGCCATCAAGACCGCTCTGGATGAGCACTACATCAAGAAGAGTGACTTCGACACGCAAACCCGCAACGCCGTCGTGCCCGGCATCGAGTCGAAGCAGGAGCTGCTGCGGCGCGTGGCAGCGCTCATTAAGGAGAAGGTCCCGAACCGGCCGCAGATGGCAAGAATTGAGGACGTGATCGCTGCCTGCAACCCCACGCCCCAGCCAAAGGGAAAGAAGTAAGGAGACGGACGCGCACACGTGCATCGCCGTGGGGTGTCGTGTTTGTGTGCAAGTGTGTGCATGTGTGTGTGTGTGTGTGTGTGTGGGCGCGGCGAAGCGCGTTTGATCAACCTGCTCGCACTCTTCTCTGGTATCTCGTGGGCTCTACCTCTCTGCGCCCGGTAACGCGGCGCCCGTCGCCGGGCGACTACTCTAAAGCGAACTTGACCCTGCAGCGCCGACTCGGTGCGCCAGGCCCGACTCACCCTCACCGCTCGCTTTCGGGGAAGAGAGAGAGGGGGCTTGGCAGTCGTCAAGCCTGTTCCCATGTATTTCGGGGCGGAGGGCCTTTCGAACCGGCATCAATTCAGCACCAGACACCCGATGCACACGTCGTCACAGAAAAGTGCGCGACACCATCCGTGTGGCCCTTCGCACTGCCCACGTGGCGCCCCCTCCACCCCACCCCACCCCTAGAGGGAACACCCGACATCATCTCCCCTTCTTTTGGCCACCCTCCGCATTCACCTCACCGCTCTCCAAAGGCGTGCAACGGAGCTCTGCACACAACAACGCGTCATCTCCCACTCCTGACACCCGCCCCGCACACGCACAAACGCGGACTCTCGCACGCACAACCCATGTGCGCACTCGCATCCTTCTCACTAGGCGACATCGAGGACTGGGACGTCATCGACGAGTCTGCAGGCGACGCACCTGTGCCGCGCTACCAGGCAAGCTCGGACGGCAGTGCGCGACGCAGCCGCCTGCGACGCGTTCGGTGGGGGCCGTCGGGTCGAGCCGTGATACTCAAAGAGGTGCACCTCTGGGCCGAGGACACAGTGTCCGCGGACGTCAACGACATCTCGGAGCGGCTGTGCAAGCTGCACACACTTGCGGCGCGAGACGGCGTGGCGGAGTGCTTCGTGGAGTATCTCGCGCTGCGCGTCGACAGCCCACACCACTACCAGTGGCTTCTCGGCTGCTGCGGCCCATCGCTGCGGGACGCCCTCCACTGCCCGTCCTTCGCCCCGCTGGATGAGGAGTCGTGCAAGGCCGCACTGCGGTGTGTGCTGCGCGCGCTCGACCACCTGCACCGGGTGTGTGCGCTCGTGCACGGCGACGTGAGCCTTGGCAACACTCTTTTCGCGACTGCGGCGACACGGGGGGCCGCTGTGCTGGCCGATCTCGAGGGTGCCTCGCCCATCGGCACCGTGCCAGCCGCGTCGAACGGTTCGTACCTCTTTGTCTCACCAGAGCGACTGCGCGACGGCGAGGTGCCGCTGCGACCCAGCGACGATGTCTGGGCGCTGGGCATCGTCGCCTACCACGTGCTGACCTGGACGGCGGCCCACCCGTGGCACGTGCTCGAGTCGGCGGGGGACTACGAGGGCAACTACTGGGCGCTGCTGGAGCTCGCGGCGCGGGCGCAGGACTCACCACCCGACGCGCTGCTGCGTCGTACGCCGCTGGTCCGCTGCTCCGCCGCGGCGCAGTCGTTTGTGAGCGCGTGTTTGAGCTGGGAGGTGGCGGCGCGTCCGTCCGCGGCGGCGCTGCTGCGACACCGCTGGATGGACCCGTCTGCAGGCTGACGCCCGCATACACACGCCTGCGTAAACGCGAGACAATGGACGACATCAAACGGGTGACGCCTTGCGCACTTTTCTGTGGCGCCGCCTGGCCAACACGAACGAACGTGAACCCGCTCGCTGGTTGGGGATTCCTGCTCTCCTCTCCCTTGATGACCCCCGTGCCGCGAGCTCCCCCACCCCCCCCACTCCACATGGCTCCCTCGGCCACCGCCTTCCCTTTCTCCTCCTCGCCCCTCGGTGCCGGACCACAGCGTAGCACACACAGCACTGTCCCCTCCCTCCTGGGGTCCTACCCTCCCCCCCTTGCTCCCCTCATAGATCCCTCGCGCCATGAACCGCATCGTCCGCGTCAACGTTGGAGGGCGGCACTTCCAGACGCGCCTCGCCACGCTGCTCCGATTCCCAGACACTGCCTTTTCGAAGATGTTCGCCGGTCTCAGCTCGGCCGCGGCTGCACCGGTCGAGCCAGCGCCGTCGCCGCCCACGGTGTCAGCGGACGAGGACGTCTTCGTGGACGCCAACCCGGACGTCTTCGAGCGCGTGCTCGGGTTCCTGCGCACGAACCAGATGCAGCTGCCCACGCACGACGAGGGGCTGCGGGCGGAGCTTGTGTACCACCTCAACGCGTGGGACCTCATGCCTCACGCGTTTCCGCCCACCCCCGCGGCTGCTGAGGCTGCCGACGGTGCGGTGGAGGGCCACGTGATTGAGATGCCTGATGTGTGCGTGGTGCAGCTGTGCGACCACATGCAGCACGACCAGGGCGTCAAGCGGCACGCCATGACCATCACCTTCGGCGCGGACGGCTTCCAGCTTCGCCGGTTGACGCAGATGATCCGCAGCGACCTCAACCAGCAGCTCTCCTCCACGTACTGGCAGTGCTACCAAACCAACGAGCGGGCTGCCTTCTTCGCCACGACGAAGGTGGCGAACGGCGCGGCCGACATTCTGACCACCTCCATCACGCAGCAGGTGCTCCAGCACACGGAGCGGCTCGGCTACCACCTGACGAGCTCGTACGTGACGCTAAGCCCGGACGTGATGCACACCAGCGTGCGCATGCTCATCCACAACTTCATCTTCCGCCGGGCGCGGCTGCCGGCGCTTGAGGCGGCCGACGAAGCCGCACTGCTAGGCGATGCCGGCGAGGGCGAGGAGGTGGAGACGTACCAGAACTTCGAACCGCGGCCAGTGGGCCCGCAGAAGGTGCAGTGGTCCGAGTCCCCGTCGCGGCCCGCACCGCAGGACGCCTCCACCGACATTTGGAAG
>JASAOO010003336.1:0-43338 GCA_030849075.1 Zelonia costaricensis | reverse complement strand
TTCTGCCCAGCACGCCCGCCTTGCCACACATCAACACACACGTAACACAAGGAAACTCGAAAACCCCCCGAAGCAGAACCACAAAAGAAAAAAAAACGTCACTGTGACAAGGGCAAGACACAACAGGGTAGGACGTGAGATATAAATAGAGTCAGAGCGGCACTTCGCGCCCGCGTTCCTGAGTCTTGGCGCCTCCTCTTCTCGCGCTCCGTTCGTAAGCTGCCCGTTTTTTACCTTTTTTGTGAACCTCCTCCTCTTCGCGGCCCCCCCCCCCCCACCCCCGCCACCGCTCGCTCTCCTTCCCTCCCTTTTTCGTGTTCTTTGCTTCCTCTGTCCGTCGGTGTCCGTCGGTGTGTGTCTGTCGGTGTGTGTGTGTTTGTGTGTTTACGTGCCTTAACAACACGTAAGCCGTACACCTACGCCTAAACACAGGCACACTTGTGCCCTCTTCGTTCTCCCTCTCTTCTCTTTCGCTCACCTTCTCTCACCATGGCGGAGCGCAAGATCGCGTCGGGTAGCGCCTACTACCTGCCGTCCCCGATGCTGCTCTCGCAGAACCAGGGCGAGGAGCACGTCAAGTTCATCGTCGTGAGCGGTGGCGTGTGCAGCTCGCTGGGCAAGGGCATCACGACCAGCGCCACGGGTGCCATGCTCCGCGCCGCCGGCTACCGCGTGTGCAGCATCAAGATCGACCCCTACATCAACATCGACGCCGGTCTCATGAGCCCGTTCGAGCATGGCGAGGTGTTCGTGCTGGAGGATGGCGGTGAGGCCGACCTCGACCTCGGCAACTACGAGCGTTGGATGTCGGTGCACCTCACGCGCGACCACAACATCACCACCGGCAAGGTGTACCAGAAGCTGCTGACGAAGGAGCGGGCCGGCGGCTTCCTCGGCAAGACGGTGCAGCTTGTGCCGCACTTCACGAACGAGGTGGTCAACCACATCTTCAACATCTGCCAGAAGCCGATGAAGGGGTCGAGCAAGCGGCCCGAGATTTGCATGATTGAGCTGGGTGGCACGGTGGGGGACATGGAGTCGCAGCCCTTCGTCGAGGCGCTGCGCCGGCTGCGCTACTCCATCTTGCCGGAGGACTTCTGCCTCATGCACACGACCTATCTCCCGGTCTTCGGCGGCACGCAGAAGACGAAGCCGACGCAGCACAGCTGCCGCGCCCTCCTCTCGCTCGGTCTGCAGCCCGACTTCCTCGTCTGCCGCAGCGAGGAGCCGCTGGCCGCCGATGTGAAGGAGAAGCTGGCGAACCAGTGCGGGGTGCAGAGCAAGGACATCATCGGTGCCCCCAACGTGAGCTGCCTCTACCAGATCCCGGTCGAATTCGTCGACCAGGGGCTGATCGACCGCATCGTTCACAAGCTCCGCCTGCGCCCGAGCGTGCCGCCGATGGACGTGCCGACCTACCAGACCTTCAAGAAGTTCACGCAGATTCTGCAGAACCCGGCGAACCCGACGGTGCGCATCGCCTTTGTGGGCAAGTACGTCACGGGCGGCTCGGACGCGTACTTCTCGGTGCTGCAGTGCTTCGAGCACTGCCAGCTCGCGCTCGGCATCAACGTCGAGGTCTTCTACCTCGAGAGCGAGGAGCTGGAGGGCGCCAACGCGGAGGAGGCCAAGGCGGAGCTGCTGAGGTGCGACGGCATCTTCGTCCCCGGCGGCTTCGGCCTGCGCGGCATCGATGGCAAGGTGGCGGCCGTGCAGCTGGCGCGTGAGAACAACATCCCGTACTTCGGCGTGTGCCTCGGCATGCAGGTGGCTCTGATCGAGGTTGCGCGTCACGTGCTGGGGTGGGCGGACGCGAACAGCGAGGAGTTCGACCCGGCGAGCACGCACCAGATGGTGCGCATCATGGACGTGGACCGCAAGACGATGGGCGCGAACATGCACCTCGGCTCGCGCGAGGTGCACGTGGTGGAGCCGAACTCGCGGATCAGCACCATCTACTCCGGCGCCAAGGTCGTCCTGGAGCGCCACCGCCACCGCTATGAGGTGAACGCGACGTACCTGGATGAGCTGCGCGCGGCCGGTCTCGTCATCTCCGCCGTCTCGGACCCGAACGCCGGCGCCAGCATGCGCGTCGAGGCGATCGAGAACCCGGCGCTCAAGTTCTTCCTGGCGGTGCAGTTCCACCCCGAGTTCGTCTCCACCCCGCTCGACCCCTCGCCGCCGTATCTCGCCTTCTTCGCCGCGGCTGCCGGCAAGGAGGTGAGCTGGCCGCCGTTGTGCGCCGTGCGCCGCCTGCCGGAGGCTGCCCGTGCCGACTAGAGAACCTCAGAGGCGGTGGTGTCTTGTGCAGCGCGAGGGCAACGGTGGAGGAAGCGGTGCCAAGCGACGATGGAACACACTGGGTCTGTCTGTGTGTGCGTGTGTGTGTGGCCGTGTCTTGACGGGCTTCTCGGGGCATGGGAAAGGGTTTCCACGCGGCTGTGGTGTCGCGTCCTTGTGCCACCTGGTGAAGCCGAGGGGCGGGCGCGCACGTTCGCGGGTTCGGTGCGTGCATGCTTGTCCGGTGCAGCTGGACATGTGCGTGTTGGCGTGCAGCGGTGGGGCCCATGGAGTGTGTCCACCGTCGCGTCGTCGCTCGTCGGCCTCTTTTGAGTGCACGGAAACGCCACCCTGCGGTGGGCGCGGAGCGTGCCGTGCGACGTACAGGCACTTCTTTTTCTTTTAGGGGCAAACTTTTTTTTTTTTTTTTTTGCTGCGGTGTTGAGACGCGAACGGGCGAGGATAGAGGCATCAGGGACGGCAGGAGTGGGGGAGGTGGGGGGTTGGGGGTTGAGGGCGGAGCCGGTCGCGTGCTGAGGCCAACAGAACCGAAAACCTCCAAACAACAAACACACACACACACACGAAAACAAACAGAGGGAGAAAAAAACTAACCGATTAACTCACGCCTCCCTTTTCTTCTTCTCTTCCGTTGTAACACACAACCAAACACCACAGAACCGAAACGAACCCTCGCCCGGGGACTCGCGCCGCCTTCTCCCCCCAAGGCNCGATTAACTCACGCCTCCCTTTTCTTCTTCTCTTCCGTTGTAACACACAACCAAACACCACAGAACCGAAACGAACCCTCGCCCGGGGACTCGCGCCGCCTTCTCCCCCCAAGGCCCCCCCCTCCCCATTCCTCCTCCCCGCCCTCTCCTTCTCTGAGTGCACCCCCAGTCGGCCGCGATTGGGGGTGCGGCTTCACGCCTGGTTTTCGAGGGCGCAGCACCCGCGCCAGCGCTTCGCTTGCGCTTGGCTTTGTGTGGCCCTTTTTTTTTGTTTGTCTTTGTGTGTGACTGGCGGCGACCGCCGAGACTTGCGCATCGGCGTGATAGCAGCGGTGGCGTTGCTGAGGATCTCCTTTCTTGGCTTGCGTGCCTTTTCTTCTTGATCCCTCTCTCTGTGTGTTAGTGTTTGTGACTTGACGCACATGCGGAGTGGGCCGCCGCCGCCGCCGCCCTCCGGCGCTTCTCGCACCTGTGCCGCTCCAGCCATGGGGCTCTGGTGTCCACATCACTGAGCAGAAGGGGCGGGGGTATCGGATTACGATAGAGATAAGCATATAACGGTGGAGGCAATGGGAAGGACGGGAAGTGGGTGGATGGATGTTGCGCTGGCTCTGCAGGCGCTCGTCCTACGCCACACACACACACACACACAAATACGTCCTCGGCCCTCTCCCGGTGCCGACCGCCCACCACTCCATCCCCTCTCACCGGAATGGAGCACACCTTTGACCGTCATCTCGCATCGTAAGGTGCTCTTCTTTTCCTTTTACACGGAGAATTCGGCTCTGAGCGAAACGCGTGTGACGTGACCCGCGGGGGGGGGGGGAAGAGGACTATCGAACGACCCCAAACAAGAGATACACACACACACACGTAAACACGCAGGTAGGCACACAGGTAACAAGCCCCCCCCCTCCCCCACCCCTTTCCTTTCCATTTCTTTTCTTCTTTTGTTTCGTATTGGCGCTCCTCGCGTGACGGCGAGACTGCCTCGGGGCGAGTGCGATGGAGCGCGCCAAGTCCGTGAATGCGTGGGAGTCGGCAGCGGGGCAGACCCCAAAGCAAGAGAATACGAGCTGAGGTGAGGGGTTGTGCGTGGTGCGTCACGGGACCCAGGCACCGCGTGGACTCTCGTCTTTCTTCATCGCTGCTCACACGCCACGTACCCTCATCGTCTTCCCGGCGAGGCCGCGCAGCACCTCCGCTTTGCGCGCCCCCAAGCTTCTTCTCCCCGTTTCCTCTCGCGCACCAGCAAGGTCATTCCAAACAAGACAGGCTGCGTTGAGCAGCGTAGGAACAGCCGACTCGTAAACTCGACACATGCAACGCATTCGCTGACACCTGTCCTCTTCGACGGGTCTCGCGTCTCTCTCGGCGGGCCCGCGAGCGGCGGTGTGGCGGCGCTCTGGCCGTGTCCTTGTTTCGCCTTCTGCGATCCAGCACAGCGTGGATGCTCTGAAGGGGGCGAGGGGAGGGAAAGAGGAGGAGGTTCAGGCTGCTGGCACCTGTCCTCCGGTCGAGTCTACATCGCATCTGTGCGGATCGGCGACCGCCATCGGACTCGTGTGTGTTGCTTCTCTTCGATCGATGCTGGGGTCCTGGCTTTCACTGTGTCCTTGTCAAACTCCCCCTCCCCCTCCACGTCCCCACTTCCACCCGCCTCTCTCTCCTTCTCCGATCGTGCGGCTCGGCCACGACGGTTTCCCTTCCACGCAGTTCTGGAGCCCGAAGTTGTGCCCTGTGTGAGGACGAAGGGGGACCTCATGGACGTCACCTACCAGTACCCATCAAGATTACGCACGCACCCATACACCCATACACCCAGCCACACATTTACAAATCTACGCAGTTGTTGTTGTACCCTCGCCTAGCCCGCGCAGGTGGACTGCGATGGAGAGGTCCGCTAGCGAGTATGACGAGCAGGGGAGCTCCGCCGAGGTCGTCAGCGACTCGTACTTTCCGCCCGACGTCGACGAGGCCGTGCAGCAGCTGGACAGGCAGCAGCAGCAGCTCCAACAACGGGAGCGATCGGACGCGCTGGCCCGCGCACGGGCGCGTTTCAGCACAGGCAGCCGCTGGGGCGGTGTGGAGGCGTACATCTACTCTGACGACGCGGTGCACGACCTGCGGCGTGTGCCATGGCTGCCCATCCCATCCGCCGCGTCACGGCGCCGACGCTGGCGGCTCATGAACTGCATGCACGAGGTGCAGGCACCTGTGCCAGTCACCATCATGGACGTCGCGAGCTCGAAGCCATCCGTCACCACCGACTCGGCAAGCGAGCCCGCCTCGACGAGCGCAGCATCCACGCCACCCGCAGCATTGCCCACTGAGCCGACAGACACTGCAGGTGCAGCTGCAAGCACGGTAAACTCCCATGGCGCAGCGGAGCTGTTGGCCCACCCTGCCGTGCACCTCACACACAGCTCCACTGCCGCGGAGTTCTCAGCGGAGTGCTGGCAGCTGGTGGAGGAGGTGTCCGCCGCGGTGGAGTCGGAGCACTGGACGCTGTACACCGCCGCTGCGACGCTCACGCTCCTTCAACGGCAGGCACAGTGGTGGGCCGCGTCCTGGCTGCTGTGGACCGCGCAGCGAGCGGGCATGAACGCGACGCGGGTGCTCGCTTCCGTCTCCGCAGCTCTGCCGGCTGATTTGAATTCGAGCGCGTCGCTGCGCGTTGCATCGCAGGAAGAGGCATCAGCCAACCTTGCCCCTGTGTGGGTGGGGTTTCTGTGCATGGTGCGGCTCGTTCCGCTTGCTGTACTCGCCCTTGCGCGGCGTGCGGCGCGGCTGGCGACGCGGGGCGCTGCCTTCCTCATGGGCGGTGGCGCGGCATCGGTGCAGCCGGCGACGGACTCGATGATGGGGACGCTGGCCACCAACGACGTGTGGCGCATCGAGGTGGAGGTGATGCTCGTTGGGACGGCGCTGGTCGTGCTCGCCGTGTGCGCACTTGTCTTTGTGCGGTACCGCAAGTACACGCGAACGGTGGAGCTGTGGGAGGCGGAGATGGTGCAGCGGTACGCGGCGGACGTCGCCCGCTGGGACGCCGACGTGCAGGCACGTCGGTCCGGCGCGCGAATGCCGACCCCACCGAGCTCGATCGTGCACAGTGAGCCGGCGCGTGGCAGCCTTGGCAGCGCTGTGGGCATCAGCGGAGGGTCTGGCAACTGGGCCAAGCAGCAGCCCTCGCCCCCGCAGAGCCGACCAGCCAGCTCGCGCGGCGGGTCGCTGGCGGACATGCTCCGTGGCGCGACGGGCAGTGCCCCACAGGCGGCGCCACGCGATGTCTCGCTGCTGTACCTGGAGGAGTCTAAGACACCGGACGAGGCGGATGAGGCGGCGGATGGGGCGGCGGACGCCGCACCCGCCGCGTCGCACCACCGCCTGCAGTTCCTCGGCGAGAGCCTGCGTAGCGGCGGCGATGACTCGGTCATACAACAGCAGCTCTCAGGGGAGCAGCTGCCGATGCAGGGCTCGTTTCGCGGAGGCGGTGCGATGGGCTTGCACCGCGGCTCCGCTTCCTCGAGCACCGTGGGCTCAGCACCCCCCGCGGCGCGACCTCACACCTTTCTCGTCTCGTCCACAACCTCGGCGCCGACGGGCTTGCATGTTGGCGTCCGCATCAGCAGTGATGGCTGCGCGACACACGCTGCGGCGCCGGTGCGAGCCGAGGAAGTGCAAGAAAAGGACGAGGACAGTGCCGTGGACGACGAGCAGCTGCGCGGCCTGGTGTCCCCCCTGGCCCCGGCTCCAACGCGCGCGCTGTCTCCCCACGACAGTCTGAGCAGCCCCGCCTTCTCGTGGATGGACACGGTGCCGCTCCAGCTTCCGGGGCTGGGGGCGCGTGGCGGTGCCCACGCAACCGTCGCACCGCCCAGCTCCGCCGCGCCCCGCAACGGACGCACCACAGCGCGGCAGCGCACGGCCAGCCCCATCGCCGAGCGGCCCTCGCCGTCCCTCTTCTCCGTCTCCGCCTTTGTCGGACACGGGGGAGGCGGCAGTGGCAGTGGCGGCCGAGGCGCTGCGGCGTCACTTCCGCGACCCGGTGTCATCGCTGCGGCGGAGACCACACAGGGCAGCGCCTCGTTGCCCACCGTCACGGAGGAAAGGTCTGCCTCCGACGTCAGTGAGCTCGAGCGGTCTGGCGCCGTGCCGTCCGATGCGGACAGCAGCGACACGGCCGAGGCGCCACCGCGCAGGGCGCACAATCGCACGTTCCGCCCCTTCGCGCGGAGAACCACCGGTCAGTTTGACGGCGACCATGCCGGCACACGAACCTTCCGCGGCGACGCCCCCGTGTCCTCGATGCACAACGATGATGAGTGCGACGATCCCCTCGAGAGGGAGGCCAAGTCGAGCCGAGCAAGTTGAGAAAGCAAGAGGAGGGAGGGCTGCAGTCGACAAACACTCGCACGCATACACACATACCGTATTAGGCGAACACGCGGATGGGTATGTGCGCTGCGGGTGCCGCTCTCTTCTCTTCTTTAGGGTTTGCTTGCTTCACTTTCGTTTAACAAGTAGGCCGCCTGCCACTCGCCTCTCTCCTCGCGTACCTTACCCCCCCCCCACCCCGCCGCGACTGCATCAGCCGGCACTCGTCCCATCACGTCCGCTCCCGGCCCCCCCTTTCACGTCTCCCTTCATCGTTTCCTGCTTCGAGGTTCCGCGTTACCGCGGGTGACGTGCTGTGAAACGCCGTCGTGGACGAGTACGAGCAGAAGTGGCACTGGTGGCGGCCAGGCCTCGAGCCGCACCCGCTGTCGCGTCTCTTCCCAGGTGCCACGGCAGGCGTTATCAAGCACACATACACACAAGAGGAAGACATGAAGTAGTGAAGGAAGTCACGCGCTGCCGTAGCGCACAGGGGATGCAGCGCGTGCGTGTGCGCGTCACACAAGACGCGCTTTGCCCTGGAGGTGAACCGGTTATCCACCGAGAGGTGCGGCAGTGTGCACACGACACCCCGTCTCTTGCGCTTTATGCTCCCCCCCGTCCCCCGTCCCCCGCGTATCCGTCCCCCTGTGCGCGATGGCCACTTCCAACTCACCCCCGTCCCTCCCCTCCATACACCTCGCCGCTCCTCCACGTGTGTCGCCCCCTGCTCTTCACCCCCGCCTCCCCCCCCCTTTGATGGGTACGCGACCCGCCACTCAGGTTTTCGCGCTCTGGCACAACCTGCCCCCCTCCCCCCACCCCATCCGATTTGCTTCCCTTCGCCTCTCACAGGTACTCCGTTCTCGCCGCGTTTCGACGAATCGTCGTGCATCAAGGAAAAGAAGTCTGCACACGGACGACACGAACACACAAAAAACATATACGTTAACACACACGCACAGACGCGCAGCGGCTTGCACGGCGGCTCTCCGATCGGGCTCCACGACGCCTGTTCGACCGAAGGCACAGGCACTTCTTCAGTATTGTCTTTTGATTTTCCTTTCCAGCACACGCTCGAGCGGTTGACTCGCCGGTCGACGCTGCGCACCCTATAGTTGAGGGTACACCTCGAGGCACCCCACACAGAAACCTTCCTGTTTCTCACAAAAGGTGCGTCAGCATGCTGTACCAGGGCGGCACCTCCGTCAACCCCAAAGTGGGGGCCGTCCCCACCGCCACGCACGTCGACCCAGAGCAGCAACAGCAGCAGCCGCAACTGAACGCCTCCACGGCATCCGCCGTTTCGTCCAATGCCGCGTCAGCGACGCGCGTGGTGGCGGCCAAGCCCGTTTCGGCGCTCCCTTCGAACCCCGCGGCGCTGGATGAGCCGGTCCTCGTGGGCCGCGTGGTGTCTGCGGAGCTCAGCCACAGCACCTCGCAGCGCCGGGAGTCGGCGGGTAGTGCGGAGCGTCACGCGTCGGTTCTGCAGGCTAACAGCGCTGCCGTCCGTGCGTCCGCCTCCTCCTCTCCGTTCAGCAGCGACGAAGACGGCGATGACGAGGACGACGACTCCAGCTACACGCCCGACGACCTGGACAAGACGGAGCTGATCTTTGACTTTGGTCGCTACGTGGGTCAGGTCGACCCCATCACCGGGCTGCGCGACGGGCACGGCTGCCTGCACTACCGCAGCGGCAACGTGTACACAGGGGAGTGGCGGGACGGGGCGGCGAACGGCTTCGGCGAGAAGCGGTACAAGAACGGGGACATCTACCGCGGTAACTGGCGTGCCGGGCAGCGATCGGGCCGCGGCGCGTACCTCTTCGTGCAGGGGCACTTCTACGACGGCATGTACGTCGACGATGCGCCGGAGGGCTACGGCACCTACTCCACCCTGTACGGCGACCGCTACGCCGGGCGCTGGAAGGCGGGGCACAAGCACGGCAAGGGCCGCGAGACGCTCGTGAATGGGCAGGTTTTTGTGGGCAACTGGCGGAACGGCAAGAAGCAGGGTCGCGGGAAGCTGTACCTGCCAGGGGCGGAGGGGTACATCTACGGCATCTGGAACAACGACAAGTTCTTCCGCGAGCTCACGGAGGGGGAGATGGGTGCGGACGGGCAGGAGGACATCGTGGACGAGTTCGGCGTGCCGCGCGACCCCTCCGCGCCACCGGTGGCGCCGCCGTGGACGAAGGCGGCGCCGGCTGGTGCGGGTGTGACGGACCGCGTGCTGATGGGCGTGACGGCGCTGGAAGACCGCGTGGAGTCCCTCGGCAAGGCACTCGAGCGGGTAATCGGCGGGTTCGCCGCGGAGGACACAGCGTCCGCGCCGGCACCGCCCCCGAGAGCAGCAGCGGCGGCGGCGGGGAATGCGGGAGGAGCGGGTCGGGGCGCTGCCGGCGCCGGTGCGCCGACGGGGGTGCTGTTTGCGGACCGCTGGACGGGCCCGCCAGCGGACGGCGTCGTCGCCGACGTCGTGCGGGACGCCCTCGAGGACGAGGAGGTAGAGGAGGAGGAAGAGGGCGACGCCGTCGTGGCCGTGACGTTGGGCACGGAGATGCGGCGCCCGTACTTGGTGGCGCCGCCGCGCGCCACCACTGAGGCGGCAGCCAACACTGCGGGGGCACCGACGCCGTCCCCCACCGCGGCGTTGCTGTCTACGGCGGGCGATGGCGCCCTGGCGGCGAGCGATGGCGAGGGGCCGTCGCACGTGCAGCGGGAGTCGCCGGCGTAGGAGTTGCGCGTGTGTGGGGGAGCGGCGCGCCTCGCTGACTCGCGCCTTTTCTTTTCCTCTGTTATGCATCCACCAGCTCTCTTTCTTTGTTTTGGGTGTTGTGCTGTTGTGTTGCTCCTCGATCGCACCGGCGCACCGGGGGAGGAGGAGGGTGGGACTCGGTGGACCCCAGGGGGCTGTTTGCTACGGTAGTGGCCTGCTCACGGACGATAGGAAGTGGACGCAGCTGCTGCTGCTGCTGCTGTGTGAGGCAGATTGGGATGTGCATGTATGTGTGTGTGTGTGTGTGTGTGTACTCTCACATTGGTTTGGGCGCCTTGACGGGGAGTGGCTTTGCCGAACGTACGTTCCTTCTTGTTTTCTCATTTCTTACTATTTCCATCAATGCTGCCCCACCGTTGTTGCTGCAATGAGGAAGGGGGATGGGGGAAAGATGGACAGCCGCGCGTAAAGTGTGGGGCGAGCACGGCGCGGCTCTCGGCTCACTCGTCAAGCTGAGGCCGTCACCTCGGTATAGGCGGGTGACGTCGCTCTTCTACTCAGAGAGAAAAAAAAGAAGAGGAGGCAGTCGCTTGATGCGAGGTCCACGTTCCGGCGCCGGAAGGGGGCACCGCTCTGATACGCTCAAGGACAAGAGAAGAAAAAGACCAAGAATGAAGGTCTCGATGCTTGTCGTGCTGTCATCCGGTTGTGCCGCAGCGCGATTGACATGAAAGAAACGAACAGAGTTGTCTGAGCTGTCTTGGGCGGGTGAAGGAGCATTGAGTGGTGTGGAATGCCACACGTCGAGTCCTCGTACCCAACGATGCTCCCTTTTCTCGCCTGCCTACGCGGTGTAGCGCGTGCGCCCCTGACGTGCCGGGTGTGGATCTGGCGTTGAGTGGAGGTAAGAAGGGGAGCAGTCTTCTCCACTGCAGGCGCCTCGCTGAAACCCCAACGAGGCTCTTTTTCTACCTCCTCGCTGGGGTGTGCGCTCTTCCGTTCACGGAAACAAGCCCCCCCCCCCCACCGACGCGCTTCGCCATCTTTTGCTGCTGCTCCTCCTCTCCCATCTCAGTCCCTCATAGAACACCAAGACGAGGGGGGTACTGCTCTGCGACACATCAGCTGGTCGCGCACGCACAAACGCCCGTTAGCCGTGTCGGCGTATCTGCCGCCGGCGTCGGATATCACGTAGCGTCGACACCCGCCACTGTGGCTGCCTGCTGGATTGAAGCGAAGGCGCAGACGTGTCCTGCCACGCACACACACACACACTCACACACACACACACACACACACACACACGCAAACATCTCCTGCTCACTGAGGAAAGAAGCGTGTACCCATGCTCGCCACGATTGTGCATGTGCTGCTCTTCGCGGCAGGGCTCATCGGCCTCCTCGCCATCAAGCAGCACCGACTCCGCCACATTCCCACGCGGCGCACGCACATCCCACGGCGCCAGGCCGAGAGCACGCAGTGGCTGCAGCGCTTTGTGAACGCGCTGCTGGACATGCTGCATGGCGCGCTTGCGGAGCAGCAGGCGAGGGAGGCCGCCGCGCCCGCAGGCCACTCCTCCAGCACGTCCCTCCCCAGTGCATCGGGGCTTGCGCCGGCGCCGCCCGTCACGGAGGCCGCGTGTGACAAGGACGATGCCGACAGCGTCAGCAGCGCCGAGGTGGTCTCAGAGCTGCCGTTCCTCAACTCACTGAAGGCGCAGCTGGAGGAGCACATCAGCGCGCTACTGGAGGATAAGGGCATAGCCTCCTTTGCGGACTTCCGCATCAAGGACTGGGGCGGCAAGCCGCCGGTTGTGAAGGCCGTCTGGCTCTCGCACGGCGGCGGCGCCGTCACCGGCGGGGCCACGCCGCCCACTGGCCCGCTTGCCGCCGCTGCCGCGGCTGCGGGGACCGTCGGTGCCTCGCCTGGCGCGTCGGCCGGCATCGGAGGTGCCGGCGGCGTGGGCGTGCACGATGTCACGCTGAGACCGCCGCCGCCGCCGCAGCAGGCGCTGTCACCGCAGGGATCGTCGTCGCAGGCGCCGATGGTGTCGCCCGTTTCGGGCGGCTCCTTTTCGTACGCCAACGCCGTGGCCAACGCGGAGCGGGCCAGCGACCTCGCTGGCGCGGGCGGCAGCGTCAGTGGCGGCGGTGCCCCGGTGGACCTGTCCATGACCTCCTCGCTGCGCTTCCGCGGCGGCATGGAGGACTCGGCGGGGGGAGGCGGCGGCGGCGGCGGCGGCGCGGGGGCTGGGGGTCGTGAGCGGTCGATCGCAAGCCACTTGAGTGCTCGCGTAGGCGGCAGCAGCAATAGCCTGCTGCACGCCGGTGCGGAGCTCAGCGCATCGATGTCGGGGCAGGCGGCGGCATCGAACGCGACCGCGGCCGCCGCAGCGGGCAGTGCGGCCTCGGGTGCCAAGCACGCCTTCGACACGACGCGCTCGCTCTCCGTGTTGGAGGCGGAGGTCGAGGTGGAGTACAGCGGCAATTTTAGCGTCTCCCTCAACGCCGACCTCCCCATCGCCCGCGGACGGTACCTGCAGGTGTACGCGTCGCTGAGCGACGTGCGCATGCTCGCGGCACACGTGCGGCTGCGGCTGGCGCTGGAGTACGAACCGGCCACCGTGGAGGCCCCCCAGCCGCAGCCCTACCTGAACGGCACGCTGTGGCTGCTCTCGGAGCCGATGTTTGACGCGGCGTTCCACACGACCCTGTCGCAGTACCGCGTGCGCGATTTCTTTCTCGTCGCCAAAGCCGTCAAGTACGCCCTGCTGCGGTTCGTTCGGCTGCGGCTGCGGCCTGCGTCGCCGGCGCCGGTGGTTGCGAGCTCGCGTCACGCGGCAACCCACCGGCGCCGTGGTGGGGCGGCCAGCGGGGCGGCGGGTGGTGTCGGCGGCAGCGGCGGTGTCGGGGGTGGCGGCGGCGGTGGTGGTGCTGGAGGCGGGGGTCGCGGTGGGCAGGGTGGCGGCGCGGGGGGTGACGGAACGGACAGCGGAGCCGGGCAGGCGGACGCCGCGGTAGACGGTTCGGGGCTGCCCTTCCGCGTGAGGCTGCCGGCCGACCTCGTGGATGGCGGGGAGCAGTGGTGGTCGTCCCTCGCGCGGGACGCGATGAGTGAGCAGCCGGTGCCCTTTTCGCGTGCGTATCACATGCGCTGACTTGGGTGCCCGACGGAGGTGGGCAAGGGAGGAAGCGGTGGGGCATTCGAGTCCTTCTCGGCGAGGGGTTCGCCTCCGCCACGTGCGGTCGTCGCCCACGTTGCCGTCGTCCGTCTGATCCCACGACATGTGCGTCACGCCAGCCACTTTCTTCGGTTTGGTTGGCTTGTTTGTTGTTATCGCTGCTGTTGCATGCCCCTTTTGCCCGCGGAACACGCTACACACGCACAGCCAAGCCAGTACAAGGTCATTCGTGCGTGGCTTGCCCTTTTTTTTTTTGTGGAAGCTGCTGCGGGTTTTCGCATGCCGCACGTGTGCCTCCGCCCTCTCCCACACTGCGCGGCGTCGGGGACTCAGTTGTGGCTGCTGTGGCTGCGATGGCGACAAGGCGAGGTACGACTCCCGTGAGACTCCTACAGCTGCACGCGAGGAAGGCACAGAGAGGTTCTTGCAAACAAGTGAAAGAGCACCGCGCAGGTACTACAGCCAAACGCGTGCGCTGCTGACCTGATGCTACGCTGATGCTATTGTCAAGTACGATGGCTTCCGTCGCTCCGTTCCTTCTCTTCCCTTTGTGACGAAAACGGCTCGCTGCTCTGCGTGAAATAGAAAAAAAAAAGAAGAGCGACGCCGCTCGCGTCGCCGCTTTCGCGCAGGTGCCAATCACGTGCCCGCCATTCTTTTCTCGGAGGGTATGGCGGGACGGCCGTATGTGCGCGGGCCACACATCAACGTGTGGTGTTTCGTTCTCTCCCCCCCCCGTCTACCTCACCTCCATGCACCACACTAACGCAGCTGTTGTTTCCCTCTCCTTCTCTCGTTCTCGCCATCAGTAGCGTCGCCGTCATCACCGCCCGAAACATGAAGGCCGCAAAGCTCAAGTTTGTGTCCGACATCATCGCGCGCTACCGGGCCGAGACGGCGACGGCGGGCGACAAGGCGATGGTGAAGGACCTCAAGCTGCGTATGCTCGAACTCTGTTCCCGCAGCGTAAACAAGGCGGAGCTGGAGCTGTTCGGCTCGCTCGCAAGCGGCTTCGGTACGGCCCGCGCCGATGCCGACTTCTCGCTGAGGTTCCGCAACTTCTCGCCGTGGCTGAGCGGCTTGCGGGAAATCGATGAATTGTACATGAAGCGTCTCACCCGCGTGGCGCGCCAGGCGGGGGAGCTCGGCATGGCAGACATCCGAATGATCAGCGCCCGCGTCCCCGTCGTGCAGTTTCGCGACCCGGTCAGCGAGGTGCACTGCGACATTACCATCGGCAACCTCGGCGGTGTCGAGAACTCAGCGATCCTCGCCGCGATCCACAACAAGCTGCCCGACTTCTACGGGGCGTACATTTTTGTGGTGAAGGAGTGGGCCAAGAACTGCGAGGTGGTTGCGCCGGAGAAGTCTACGTTCAACAGCTTTGCCATCACAACGATGGCGCTCATGGTGCTGCAGGAACTGCGGCTGCTTCCAGTCTTCCGCCCGTCGGGCGAGTTGGGGCAGCTGACGCTCGCAGACGCGACCACGGCGCTGGACGCCTTCGAGCTGCCCCCCGTGTACGAGGGCATCGAGCAAGACGACGAGCGCCTTGGCGAGGCCGTTTACTACTGCCTCCTTCGGTTTGCCGAGTACTACTCGAAGTTTGACTTCAGCAACGGCACCGTCAGCCTCATGTGCCCGCGTCGCCACCGCACCTTGTACGCCCAAATCGTAAAGAAGCACCTCGAGCTGTTCGCCACACGAAAGCGTCAGGCCTGGATCGATTACATCTGCAGCGACCCCACTGGCGGGGTGGAGCCCGTGCCGAGGGTGTTCCCGCAGAAGTCGTTCGACGCGGCGATGCACTCGGAGGCGGTGCAGCGGGCGCACAACTCGCCCTACGTCGTCGAGGACTTTGTGAACTACATCAACTGCGGACGGCGAGCGGACGCGTCGCGGTGGCCGAAGTTGCGCAAGGAGTTCAATCTCCTGTACGAGCGCCTCCGCAACGAGGACGCCGTCTCGTTCGCGGAGGTGTTTCAGAAAACGAATACGCTGCCGCTCACCTTCGACCCGAACCAACCCGACGAACGCGTCCTGAGCGTGCAAACAAAGCGGCGGTGAGTCGCAACGGAACGAGGCGGTCGTGCCGCACCGCGTGGGCGGGGTGAATGTTCGCGCGCGCGCGCGCGTGTGTGTGCTGCATCGCTGCTGCGCGCTCGTGTTGAAAGTTCTCACAGAGGTGTAAGGTGCGGTTCATCGACAAAGGTGCCGCTATGCACTTTGTTTTTAAAAAGGGGGAAGGATGAAAAGATGGACGTGCGCGTGCACGCATTCAACGCGAGATAGCGCAGGCGCATGTCCGGAACTGCGCTCAACACGGAGCGGCGGGGGAATGAAGTCTCGAACGTCTCTCTCTCTCTCCCTTGCGCGTCTCCTTCTTCTTGCGTTGGCCGCCGTGTGCCGACCGCATGAGAATGCGAGCATCATGAGAAGAAGAGCAGATAGCGGCAGTGCAACACGGTTCGGGACTCACTCCGTCTCGCACCCCTTCTTCGTCCGTCTGATACTGTATTCACGACGACACCTTACCAACCTCTGCACCCTCTCCCCCCCCCCTCACCACCGCGACCACCGCTTTCACAATCTCACCCAACGCCGTGTCTGACAGTGCCGTCGGTGAGGTCACGTCCCGTTTCGGTGCTTTCACAGGCAGGGCGCACGAGGCAGGGAGAGCAGATAAAAAGGGGAGGTCTGTTTCACCGTCTCTCTCTCTCCCGCTCCCACACGTGCACAGATACCCACACGGGCCTCTTTCCCGATCATCCTCGTCTCCCAGCTCCCCCATCTGTTTGACCTTTATTGTTGTTCCTGTGACTCCGCTGCACCTCGATCCCCCACACCCCTCTGCACCTTTGCTCGCTTTCTTTCCGTCTACCGCCGTCGAGAGTCGCTCACTCTCTCTCTTCCACCTTCCCTTCCGTCCCCTTCCAGTCCGTTCCCGGATCCTCTCTCCTCTACGTCACGACGCCGCCGCATGTTCTACGAGCGCACCGGCGAGGGTGGTGGTTCCGCCGCGGCGGCGCTGCCCCCGCACCTGCGTCCGGCGGATCTGTCGGACAGCAAGCCCGGCACCGAAAACGCACGGCGCGCTGCCACGCCGCAGGACCGTAACCTTCACGGTGTCGCTGCCGCTGCGGCGTCGGCAGCATCTACGGCCGCGGCCGCGGACCTGCAGCCCTTCCTGCAGCACCGCCGACTGCCCTCGATTCTGCTAGACAGCTGGGAGTTTCGCAAGCTTGCCCCAGAGGGCTCGGTGCTGGCCAACGCGATGGTGTCGTTCGACGTGGACGACGACGGAGTTGAGGAGGTGATTGTGGGCACGACGGAGGGGCTGCTGTGCGTCGTGAAGCCGGACTGCCGCGCCCCGCTGTTCCTGCGCGTGCTGGCGGCCACCATATCCGTCGTTCTCTACGCCCCCGGCCTCAGCCGCCTCGTGCTCGTGACGCTGGAGGGGCAGTGCGAGGTGATGGACCACTTCTTGAAGCCGAACCACGCGCCACCGCACCGCGGCAGCGGAGACGGCGCCCACGCCGCCGGGTCGTCGAGCGGGTTCGACGAGGGCGGCGTTACTTGGCCGTGTCGGAGCACCGACAGTACCAACTCCCTGCCACGCACCTCGCCCGGGCGTAGCGGACGCGGCGGTGCGTCCACGACACCACCGCACACAGCCGCCCGCCCGCTGGGGCCTGCCGGTGGGGGCGGCGGCATGTCGCAGAGCGCCTCGCACGTCTCGCTGGCGGACCGCTCGTTCGTGGAGGTCGCGAACAGCTCCGCGGTGCAGCTGACGCACACCTTCCACATCCCCTCCAACTGTCTCAGCGCCGACCTGTCGCCGGACACCGACGCCGACCTGCTGTTTCTGGGCTCCTACGACCGGCGCTTCTACGTCTACTCGATCCTCAGTGGCACGTGCCTCCTGTCGCTCTTCGTGCACGACCCGATCACCTCCATCAAGGCCTTCGCCATCCCCGTCGCAGCGGCCGACGCCAACATCGCCACGGCGTCGTCGTCCATCTCCGTGTACGGCAAGCACAACGGTGGCGCTGTGGATCGGGATGGGAGGGAGGGCGAGGGCAACGGCAGTGGCAGCCCCCGCACTCCGCGGCAGGGCACGCACGTCAGCGCCAGCGCCAGCACGGTAGCACCGGGGATGCTGGACGACATGAGGCGCCGTACCACACCGGGCGTCGCGGCGGAGGGCGGGGCATCACGCGACCCCATTTCCGCGACTGCCGGCGCCTACGTCTCACTTGTGTTCATCTCCACCCCGACGCATGTTATTCTGCTCCCTGGTGGGCTCGGCGAGATCCAGCGGTGGCGCAAGCTGCAGCCCAAGTCGGCGCACCTGCCACTCACGGTGCAGCTCCGCAGCGACGACGCCAGCGCCTCGGCGGCGGCGGCGGCGGCGGCAGCAGCAGCAGCACACCACCATCACCACAGCCAGCAACCGCAAGGGCAGGCGCAACAGCAGCTGCACGGCCATCCAGCACACCCCACACACCCGTACGTTTCGAGCGGCGCACGAAGTCGCTCGCACACACCCGGCTCGGACGGCCGGCGGGCCAACGGGGCTGGCGGCGAGGCCGAGGCGATGGGCGCTGCCGGGGTGGCTGCTGCGTTTGTGGCGGCGGCTGGTCGCGTCTCACCGTCGCTGGGCCTGCGCCCGCCCCTCTCGTCCTCCTCCGCAAAGACGGCCCTCGCCGGGTCGGGGCGCGCGGTCAGCCGGCCGGCCCCCCTGGGCAGCAGTCCCAACGTCGCTGCCGCCGACGGCAGCAGAGGCGGTGCACCGAGCAGTGGCGCTCTGCCGCGGCGCCCCACCGCGCCGGCGTTGCCGGCCGCGCCAACCGCCGCTACAGGGGCGGCAGTCGACGCGCTGTTGGCGGGAGACAACGACGGTGGTGGGGGTGCGGGTGGTGGCAGTGGGCCGGGCCACGGGGCGGGCAGCGGCGGCGGGGGAGCGGGTCCGCTCAGTACGAGCCAGCAGCGCCGCCAAGCTCGCCGGCGCGCCATCCAGGCCGCGGAGATGGGCCGGCCCGTCCTGGTGAAGCCGCTGTGGGCCATGCACCTCGGCTGCCACGCCTTCGACGTGCCGCTCCTGCAGACAGGCGCTGACGTGGCAGGGGAGGACTGGGGCGGCGGCGGCGGTGCTGCTGCTACCGGGGAGGTGTTGCGGGCGGCGGCATCGTTGAACGGGGGCGCTGCAGGGGCGCCGCCGATGGGGGTGGGCAGCGCGGGGACCGGCGACGTGGGCTCGGCGACTCGTGCCGCAGCAGGGGGACACACTGCGATGTCGTCGTCTGCGTTGTCCATCCACGGCCCCACGACAACACCCACCACTGCAGCCGTGACCGGTATGGACCGCCGGCACACGAACTCCTCCGTCTTCTCCGTCAGCTCGCCGTCGTCGGCGTCGGCGCTGCACGGCGTGGGCGGTGTGGGTGGTGGCGCGTCCCTCATCTTGGGCCATCACGCCCCACCGTCCTCCCTCGCCGGCCTCGGGCCGGGGCTGGCGGCGTCGCAGGACCGCTGGCCGCACCGCAGCCACCGAGACGGCGGGGAGGATACAGAGGCGTCGTACGCCAGCCCAAGTATCTCGACAATGGCACTCGGGACGGCGTCGGGGGACCGGCGGATGTCGTGGCGCACCCCGCACGCACTGCCGCAGTCGCAGCCGCGCCGTCCCGGCGGTCTGTGCGACAGCGACGACAGCGACAGCGGAGACGAGCTGGACGCGGAGGGTGAGGAGGGGGACGCAATCGAGGCGCTCGGGCTGGGCAGCCGGGCGGCGTCGGGTTTAGCCTCCGGTTCCGTTGCGGGAGCAACCGCCGTGGTATCGACGCAGCTGATGGACACCGCAGACGGCGCACTGGGCGTCATGGACGCCGCAGATTATGGAGAGCTCGACCCGTACGACGGTGGCAGCGGCACCCCAGTGCCTGCCTCGAGCCGCAGCGCCACGAGCGGCGGCGACGACGCGGGCGAGTACGACAGCGTCAGCAGCAGCGGCAGCAGTAGCGGCACGAGCGGCTCTGACGGCAGCGGCTGCAGCAGCCGTGGCCGAGATGCGGAGACGTCCTCGGTGGACCCCACCTTGCTGGCCCGCAGTCTCGCCCACATGCGGGCGGAGAGCGTGCCGACGATGCTGCTGCGCCGCCCGGCCGCCGCGGTGGATGAGGCTGGCGGTGGTGCGGCGCACGCGTCCCCCACGCGCAACACCGCCAGCGACAGTCAGAAAGGGATGCATGCTTCGCTTGTGAAGCTCGCCGAGACCGAGGGCACCCGCCAGCGCGTCCGGCGTCGCCGCCAACATCAGCGCCAGTCGCCACTAAGCCGTGGCGTCGCCGCCGCTCGCGGAGGGGCGCAGTCGAGTTGGCACGACGGCGACGGGTCACGCTCCCATGGCGTGGCGGGCGCAGATCCGGCCTGGCTGCACTCGTATCTGCCCTCTGTCTCGTCGCCGACGAACGCCGCGGTGGTGGCCGCCGTCGAGGCGGCACCCGAGGTACGGCTGCCAACCTCTATCGACGTGTCCGTGGGCGGCTCGCAGGTCGCGCTGGCACTGAGCTGCGAGGACGGCCACGCGCTGGAGCTGCGCTTCTCCGTCGTGCGCCTCTCTGCGCTCTCGCGACGGCAGCGGCGCCTGCCGCAGGGCACGGTGCGGCTCTACGACACGCGCCACCCACCCCGCCCGCTGCTGTCCAAGCTTCGTGCGGACAAGCAGCAGCAGCAGCACCGCCTTGGCAGCGCCAGCCGCACCCCGCATCGCCCTGCCTCGTCCCCGACCTCCTCCGGCCAGCGGCCTCGCCAGCCACCGCCGGGCGGCGATCTACATCACACGACGAGCGGCCAGCACGGGTCGGACCGCGGTGGACGGCCCCGCCTTTCCCACCCACCACGGCGCCGCCGCGCACCGCTCGTGACCTACAACATTTTCCTGCCGGCGCCGACGACGCCGCAGGTGACCTCGACCGCAGCGGCCTCGAGAGTGCCCACGCCCGCCCCGAGCGTGCCCCTCTCATCGCCGCGACGGGGGCGGTACAGCGACGCACCACGGCAGCGCAGCCGTGGGGATGGCGAGGCTGGGCGCGGCGCCGTCGGCGGCAGCGGCACCGCCGCCGTCGCTGCGGGAGGCGGGGCGGTGGATGCCAGCTCCGTGAAGCCCACGGCGGGCGCGATGTCTGGCAGTGGTGGGGGTGACGGCCCCTCCTCAGCTTCTGCCGCGGCCGCTGCCACATCCGGGCCATTCCGGATGCAGCACGGTGGCGAAGGTGGGCCGTCAGCCGGAGGGTCTGGCTCGGCGTACCCAGGGAGCGGCCTCGACGACACCCTCGCCGGTAACGTCAGCATCAGCGATGCCGGCAGTGGGAAGGGGGACCGGCTTGTGCTCCGGGCGCAGTGCCGGTGGGCCGCGCGCCTCGGCGACAGCCCCCTCGTACAGCGGGCGCGCGTCTTCTGCGTGCGGGAGGCCGATGGCGATCGCAACACCTTCTGCACGGTGTTTGTGGCGGCGAACGGGACGTGCTACGCCGTGGACGGCGACACCCTCTCCATCGTCGAGTGCAGCGTGAAGGAGGACTGCAGCTCTTTCACCCTCATGGCGGGCCCCTCGTCAACCACGATGGCAGCTCCTCTGCGGCCGCTGCCGAAGCAGGGAAGCGCGACCTCGCTGCGGCGCGAGGCCTCGAGTGATGCCACAGTCTCCCCGTACGGCCCAGCCGTGGGCGACCTCACGACGGCGGCCGCCACGGCCCCTACTGCGGCCACCCTCGTCGCCGGCGGGGCGGGAGAGGGCAGGGGTGCGGCCCCCCCCACTACCTCGCCGCTCGGCTTCAACCTGAATCCGCTCTCCGGCGCCGTTGGTCGCACCGTGTCGTGCGTGTGCGTCAGCGTCGATGAGCTGTGTATCTACTCGGTGGGCGAGGCGAACCAGCTCGTGCAGCACCGCGACTGCTCGGCCGGGACCGCGGCCGTGAGTCAGTGCAGGACGGAGTCGGTTTCGCTGCTGTCGCGTCTGCTCCCCAACGGGAGCTGCTCCCCCACCAACGCTACGGCGGGCTCTACCGCCGGGCCGAGGGCGCGCAGTCGGGGTGCCGAGGCTTCGGCGGAGCCGGTGAGCGCGGTGGCCTTCATGAGCGCCGAGGAGCAGGACCTCCTGCGCCAGCTCGCCCAGCGTCTGCGTCAGCACGCGCTGCTTGACAAGCGCGACGCCGGCGGCGAGGTGGCGGGTGAGACGGAGGAGGCGGCGCTGCTGCGGGTGCGCGAGATGCTGTTGCACGGCTACTCGGAGCAGGACTGGGAGCGACTCCAGTGGTACGAGCACGCCGTCACCTAGCACGCGCGCAGCATGCGTCCCCCCCCCGCCTACGAGTTGATAGAAGCGCTCGTCTGTGTTTGCACGGCCCGCCGACCTGTGAGCCGCGGTGAAACCGCGTGCAGCTCATGTGACCACGCGCGAATTCCGCGTCGGCGCCACCGAAGAGACGGCAAAGAAGAGAAAAGAAAGGCACGCATGCATCGGCGAGTCAACTTTGGTGCGTGGTTAGCGGGTGCCTACATGCACTCCGCGCAATAGCAAGCGCTGGCACTCTCTGATTCTCTTCCACTCTTCCGTCACTGCGGCCCCCCCCCCCCGTCGTGCGCGGGGCGACGCTCCGCATGGAAAGCGAAAGACGCGCCCACGTCCTGGCAACACCCAGTGAGTCCCTCGCTTCGCTGCCCCCCCCGCGCCACGGCTTCCCTGTAGAGACGCCTTCTTTGCGGCACCTATCCCAACATGACACGGTGGTCACACCCCTTCTCTTCTCGCTATCCGCGTTGTCTTTTGGTCTCTCTTGTTCACGTTCGAACACACACACACACACACACACACACACACAAACACAAACACACGAACGTACTTGCGGGTCCCTCTTTGCCAGCGAAGTTGCCGCCACATTCCCTTCGTCGGCGCCAGAAGCAAACATAAACACACACACACACACACACAACAGCGAAGCACTACGTTCGTGGCGCCCCCTCCCCCCTTCCCGAAGAAGAAGAAGGAAAAAAACTAATTGAGCTGCAACGCGCACCCTCGCTGACCTGCTTTCTGCGTCAGCTCGCAGCCCTCAACGCACGTCGGGCACTTGAGTCGCGTACAACCCGCCCCCAGGCGGGTGTGTGGAATGTGATCGACCGCGGCACGAACCTGCGCACACCCGCAACCTCGCATCCCCGCGAAAGAGGAACCCACCCAAAAAGCCCTACAACTCCCTTAGACACTGCGCACACGATCCCTGCCCAGTGTTTCTTCCCCCTTTTCCGTGTTTGATTGTGTATTAGATTTCCTGCCCTAGAGCGCTGGAGAAACAGCCACGACACGCACACGCGCAGGGAGGTCACGTCTCGACGTGTGTGTGTGTGTGTGTGCATGTTGCTGCGTCAATCCGCCTATCCCCTCTTCCCCTGAACATCACCTGCTACGCGCTCCGCATCTAGAGCGGTGACTCATCGCGACGACGCCCAGTCAGAAGCACACCCGCGCCGCCACACGCGCACCATAGAAGAAAGAACAAGAGAGCTTAAGTGCGCATCGACTCTCTCTCTCTTGTGGTATCTGCCTTCTGCTTGTTTCATCTCTGGTTCAGTTTGCCCCCCTCCCCCCTGTCCCGCACCTGTGCGGCTGTTTTCGTTCTTGTCTTCCCCCCTCTAGGGTGTTCCGCACAAGCTGCACCTCGCGCCCCACCCCCGGCGCAACCCCCGTTATTCTCTCTGAGCGACTTTTCGTCGTTGAGCGCGCACTTCATTTCACGTCGTCCTTTCTTTCCTGGAGGCGCCCGCGTCCCATTCTCAGCCGCTCTCGGGCATTTGATCGCGTGTACCCCGTGTCCGCAGCCTTCCTCCAACACAGAGGCACATCGTTGTGGTGGCGTGGACTGCCTCAGGCACACGACGGAGATGCCGGCACTCAATGTCGCAGCGCCACCGCGGGGTCCGCTGACGTCCCTTCCGGTGAACACCGCTGCTGAAGCACGCGACAAACCCAATGCGGGCAGCGGCCACGGCGCCCATCAGACTCTATGCGAAGCTGCAGCCGTGGCCAAGCCACACAATGCTGTCCGCGGTGACACGCGCGGGGGTTCTTCGTCGGTGGACAACCGGTACGCGAATGCCGATGCCGCATCTCGTGAGGCGCACGCGGGAGCCGCGGACCCGAAACGGACCAGCAACGATCCTCACTCCCACCACCACTCGGCGCAACCGCCGCAATCGCAGACGCCGACGCCACTGGACACCACCGGACCGACCGCATCGCCGAGCGTCAACGCCTCGGCCATCGCCGCGCACCCGCCCGCAGCCGCGAAGCCCCTCGCCCAGTCGCGGCGCTCCTCCACAGCACGTCTCCGGCAACTCGTCGCGTCCCAGCAGCAACAGCAGCAGCCAGCTGATCCAGGTGTGGCACCCACGACAGACCCCGCTACGGCGCCGGCTGTGGCCGGCGATGACGACGGCGGCGGCGGCGCACGGGTGGAGAAGGGGATGCCCCTCTACTCGTACCGACCAGCGCTGCCCGCCTCCAGCCTGCCGTCCTCCCCGACCGTCACCGCGGCGCTTGCCGTGTCCGCTGGCACGGACAAGGTGCTCCCAAACGGGCTGCGGTCCCCCAGCGCCATCACCGACCTCGACGCGATGCAGCTCGACGACACGGGGCTCAGCACCGACAGCAGTGCAAGCGCGCGGGTCAACAGCAGCGGTGCCCTCGGTACGGCACTCGACCGCGAAGCTGCGTCGTCGACCACCCGGCCGTCGCGTCGTGTGTGGCTGCAGCCGTGGGAGAAGATGCGGGAAGGACACGAGGCGGGCGGTGAGGCGGCACCGCCGGACTCCAACAGCGGCTCTGCCTTCGCGGGCAGCGCGGCATCGCAGGGGAATGCGCCGTTCCGAGCACTGCAGTTTGTCCCGCCGAGCTCCACGGACCCCATCGCCTCCCCGCCCCTCTCCGGCCGCGACGGACCGCCGCTGGACGTGCCCACGCAGCCCTCTCGCGGCGCTTCTGCGGAGCAGAAGAGGCGAGCGCCGACGGCGGAGTTTGCGGCCGCACCGGAGGCGGCCTCATCGCCCGTCACGGGCTCGAAAGACGAGCTGCCGTCCCTGATGGTGTGCCCGCTCGCTCTTGTCGGCTGCTGCCCCACCGGCACCCACCGCGGCAACGAGCTGTACAGTGGCGTCGTTCAGCATCAGCACCTCCTGGCCATGGTCAAGTGCGTGCAGAGGATGCGTGGGCGGCAGCAGGAGCTCGAACAGCGCGTGCTGGGGCTGCAGGAGCAGCTGAGTGGACAAGCTGCGGCCCTGCGCGAGACGCAGCAGGCCCTGCGACGGGGTCTGCAACGCTCTCACGGGTGCCCCAGCACCACGGAGAGCACGGCCGTCTCAGAGTCGGACAACGACCACGGCAACGTGGAGGGGCGGGAAGGCGGGTCGAAGGCGCTGCCTCGCGACGTCAGCATCCGCGAGCCGCATTGTGCGGACTACGGCTTCGACATGGGTGACGCCCCCGCCGCCGCTACTGCGGAGCACCGCGCCTCCGGCATGTACGCGCGCCAGCTGCGCCGCCGGACCGCAACAGCCGCCGCCGTGGCAACGGAAGCGACATCGCCAGCGCCGCGGTCGTCAGCCGCGTCCGCAGCCCCCACCGCAGATGCCTCGAAAAGTGGGAAAGGCGAGCAGCTGCCATCTGGCCCAAGAGGGAGCCCCCCCTCCACCCCGACCGACGCACGGGGCACGCGGCGAGCTGCCTCGGCGCAGCTGCTGCGACGCCAAGCCGTCCCGCAGCGGGCGGCGGCCGTGAAGCGAGTCGCCGTATTCACGGACAGCGAATGGAAACCAGCGCGTCAGGTCGGCACCGTCGCTGGCGGTGACGTCGTGAGCGCTGCCGCTGAGGCAGGTCAGCGTGTTACGGGAAGTGCCGCATCAGCGCACCCGCCGCGGCTGGACGACCGCAAGCGCCTCCCACCGTCCCCCACCGCGTCGCGGCTGCACGGCGGCAGCAGCACCGAGCCGGCGGGCACGGACAGCCGCAGCTCGTCTGTGCGCTGCGGCGGCAGCGGCCTCCATCGTCGCCTCGCCTCCCCGCACCCGCGACCCGGCGCGTGCGGGAGCACAGAAGTGAGCGGCATGAGTAGCGTGCCGCCGTACCAGCCGCCCAACGAGTCCATGAGCCCCATCAGCAGCGCCTCGCTCGACCTCGACGACCACGAGGACGACACCGATGACGGCACGATGCACCGCCAGCTGCTCTGCCTCACCCCGTCCGGGCGACCCGTCGCGCTGGCGCTGCAGACACACCGCGCACCTGCCACGCAGCTGCGTGCCCTCGCAGAGGGCGGCGTCGCTGCGGTGGCGTCGGCTCGCTCTGTCCCGTCACTTGTGAGCGTCACGTACCGGCCCTCCGAGCTGGCGCAGGCGCAGAGGGCGGCAATGATGGGCACTGGACCGAGTACCAGGACACCAGCGTGCGTGTCACCGTCTCTAGCTCCGCGCCTGTGCCTGGCGCAGGAGCTGGAGGAGTGCGGCGCGAGGACCGCAGCGCCGGCTTCGGTTGTGCAAGACGGTGCGCGGCTCGCGGCGCCGCTTCAGCGGCCCACGATGGTGAGAAAACGCGACGTGGTGCCAGTCGCCGCGCCACTGCCCGGGCGCTTGACGTCGTCTGAAGTGAGCGGCGTCATGCTGCTGCCGCGCGCTGTAGCGACTGCGGGGCGTTGCCACGCTACTGCGGCCGGGACGGCCGCCGATGCCTGCGCGACGCGGGGCATACTCGATCGCTCCGACGCAAAGCGGCCGCGCCGGATCAGCGCGCCCGACAGCGACGGTCGCCGGGTCCCGCTTTCAGGGATTTGCCTTGACACCTCCAGCACTCCTTCCCCGCTTGGGGGACCCGATGCCGCCGCCGTGCCGCTGCTGGCCTCGGTCACGGCGCCCGCACACGCGCACAGCTACCACGGAGACGACGGAGCCGCGGACGCCGACGCGCCTGACTGTCGCATCGCCGAGGGAGAGGAGGCCGCGGGAAGGGCGAACGTCACGGCGGGTCCGCGTGTGCGGCGTCGCAGCGGATCGAAGACGCGCCGCGACAACGCGGCGACGCATCGGCCCGCACACGCCACCAGCCTGCTCTCAACCCATGAGGCGAGAGAGCAGGGCGTGCCGGTGCGTCCGTTGGGTCTGCCACCGCGCCGTGCACCGTGACACCAACAACCCGTTCCCAGTCTTGTCTTTGGTGTGGCTGTCTGTGTGTGTGTGTGTGCCGCAAGTCTAGTGCACCGCAACTCACTCGCTGTCGCTTCAGCTTCGAACAAACGCAACAACAACAAAACGAATCAGAATAAACTCGCTGGTACAGAAACGGGTGCGCCACCCGCACCTTCGGCCAACAGAGACCCACGGGCGCTGCAGCGCACTCTGCTACGCCCAACACTCAGTAGCCGTGAGACCGGGGCCAAGGGTGGCCGGCGTCGCGGCTCAAGTTGCGCCACACTCAAGATACCCTTCTGCTCCGCCACCGACCTCCGTCTTCGCTGTTGCTCTACGCCGTACTCTTGATTACTTCATCACGACTACCACGTATTCTCCTTCCCCCCCCCCCATACACACACCCCTCCCCCTCATCGTCACCGCCTCTCGTCCTAACACGGTCAAGTCTGAGGCCTCGTCGCGCTTGGCACCCACGCAAGGCAACCGCAGTCACCGCACCTCCGCCCCTCCTCCCCTCCCCTTCTCTCTCCGGTGCTTCGTGTCGCTCTTGAGCAGCGACGCGGCAGACACCTTGAAGCGCATCTCAGCCCGCCATTTGTCTCCACTTCTTTCCCCCCCTCTAACACACACACACACACGCACACACACACCAGCCTCTTCTCCCTTTTTACGGCTTTTTTTTTTTCTGTGCTCCTCCCCGCCTCCCTCCCCCCTCCTCCCTGTCTTGACGTGGCTTCCGTCGTCGCAGCGCACTTGGAGCGGTGCGAGGCTGGCGGGTTACCGAGACACGGGCAGGCCAAGGAGGCGAGGAAAGGGCTGCTTCAGAACGGAACGGGCAGAGGTGCTTCTCAGTGGTTTGCTGAGGTCTAGCGCCCCCCCCTTCGCTGACGGTGATACGCGTAGATTACCTAGAACGTGCAGTGTTTCCACTGCTGCTGTTTGCATTGCGGCATTCACACACACACACACACACACACACACACTGCCTTTTTTGTTTATTTGTGTATTTCGAGGGGCGAAGGAGACTGCAGGGCGTGGTGGCTGATCAAGCGGCAGGCCGTGCTCCCTACACCAGCTTCGGTTTCTGCCGTCTTCCTCTCCTCGTGGTGCGGCGCAGGTCGCACTCCACGCTGAGGTGTGAGTGATTTCGGCCGCACTGCCCCTTTCTTGATTTCAAACCTCTCTGTTCTCCTTGCAGCGCATCGCCGCGTGAATGAAGTCGATGCGCGAGACCATCGACCACGTCCGCGTGTGCTGCCGCGTGCGCCCCCTCAACGCGAAGGAGCAGCGCCTCCACACCGACCTCTGCGTCACCTTTCCCGAGCACAGCACCGACGTCATCGAGTGCACCGTGACCGCCCCCGCGCTGGTGCCCGGGCGTGGCGGCGCAGGCGGCGGCTTCGGCGGTGCTTCTGGCGCCGCCTTCTCGGGCCGCGGGGAGGGTGGGGGCAGTGAGGCGTGCGCGGCGGGCCGCCACGCCTTCACCTTCTCGCACGTGCTGCAGCCGGAGGCGGGGCAGGCCGACGTCTACGACACAATCGCCCGTCCCATCGTGGCGGACGTCATGTGCGGCTACAACGGTACCATATTCATGTACGGCCAGACCGGCAGCGGCAAGACGCACACCATGTTCGGGGACGTGAATGGCGGGGCCTGGGTGGGCGACCGCGGCGCGGCGCGGGCGCGGAAGAGCGGTGCCAAGGCGGGCAAGAAGACGCCCGCCGACGGCACCAACACGGGCGACACCACGCAGGCCGAGGAGGAGGCGGAGCTGGAGGAGGCGTCCACGCGGGTGCGTCTCCGCCTCAGCTCCGATGAAGACGACGATGGCGACGACGAAGACGCGGAGGACTACGACGACGGCGGAGAGGGGGACGAGGAGCGGGCGCCGGGCGGGGTGAGTTACGACGACGACGACGACGACGACGACGACGCGCGCGACGGTGCGCGGCGGCCTGAGCACGCGGTGGACGAGGAGGCCTTCGAGCACGCGCGGAGCGGCCAGACGTCGCCGCTGCCGAGTCCTCCGGCGCGACCGGTGTCCGCCTCTTCCATGGGGAGGTCTCCAAAGGTGACACGCACCAAGCTGAGCAACTTCCACGCCAGGGGTGCCCACCCCGGGGCGGGCCTGCTGCGGGCTGGGCCTGCGCGCCCCCCTGCACCCCCCGCCCCGCCACAGGCCGTGGCCGCCGCGTCCTTCTGTCGTGCCCGCGCCACCATCACGCCGCTCGGCGAGCTGCAGGCGATCAACGCCATCCAGAACCCCGCGCGACAAGACGCAAAGAGCCAGAAGACGTCCGCGCCTCTCTCATCTGTGTTTGAGCGGAGTGGGCGCCCGACGCGGCGGCGCTCGTGCGGAGGGCACGGCAGACGCTCCGCCTTCGCCGGCGACGCCGTCAGCGGGGTCATTCCGCGTGCCGTGCACGACGTCTTCGCAGCCATCGCGGCGGCCGACCCGTCCACGGAGTTCGACGTGCAGATGTTCTTTGTGGAGGTGTACATGGAGCAGATTCGTGACCTCCTGGGAGGGGAGCCCACCGGGGGCCTGTGGCCGGCGGCGTCCGACCACGCACCGCAGCATCCGCACCACCAGCTTCAGCAGCGGCCGCAGCAGCCGGTGCGGCGCCTGCAGCTGCGCGAAGACGTGAGCACCAACTCGTTCTACATCGACGGCTGCCGCAGCCCGCACGTGTCGAGCGCGAGTGAGGTGCTGCAGCTCGTGAGGCGTGGTCTCAAGCAGCGCGCCACGTCGGCCACGGCGATGAACGAGACGAGCAGCCGCAGCCACTGCCTCCTCAACCTCACCGTGAAGAGCGTAAACCACGCGCAAGGGGTGTCGACGGTGGGGAAGCTGTACCTCGTCGACCTCGCCGGGAGCGAGAAGGTGGGCAAGACGAACGCGACGGGGATGCGGCTGGAGGAGGCAAAGCTGATCAACAAGTCGTTGTCCACGCTGGGCCTCGTCATCATGTCGCTCACCGACCACACCGCGACGCACACGCCGTACCGCGACAGCGTCCTGACGAAGATCCTGCGGGACTCGCTCGGCGGCAACTCGCACACCGCGCTGGTGATCTGCTGCAGCCCCTCGCCGTACAACGCGCAGGAGACGCTGTCGACGCTGCGCTTCGGGGCGCGGGCCAAGGCAATTGAAAACAAGGCCGTGGTGAACCGCGAGCTGACGGCGGCGCAGCTGCGGCGCATGCTGGAGACCGCCAAGGAGGAGATCGAACGGCTGCAGGCGAAGCTGCAGCTCCAGCAGCACCCCGCGCGCGCCTCGGCCGCGAGTCGTGTGAGCGGCACCCCCGACTTCCCCGTCGCGGCGTCGCGCAAACTTTCCAGCGCCGCGACGGCCACGACGTGCACCGGCGGCAGCGGCAACACCGACCACTCGCGCGTCACGGAGCTGCTGGAGGAGCGGGCGGCGGAGCAGGCGCGGCTGCAGAACCTCCGCGCGGAGGTGGCGCAGCTGCAGGACAGCTTGAACGGTGCCCAGGACATCATTGGCGCGCTGCAGGAGGAGCGGGACGGCTACATCGACAAGGTGCGCAGCTTCCAGGAGGAGGTCGAGGTGTGGGAGGAGGCGCACACGGCCGCCTCGAAGCAGGCCGCGACGCAGGAGGCGCTTCTGCAGCAGTGCGGGGTGCTTCTCCACACGCAGGCCAGCGAGATCAAGGACCTCATCCAGCACATGGCCGGCTACGGCGTGCCCGTCCAGCAGGCGCGGCAGGCAGTCGATCAGCTGCACGCCAGCATCTTCGGGCAGGACGCACCGCGGCAGCGGCGGCGCACGATGCTCATAGCCGAGTCGCGCCAGGCGATGTCTGCGGCGGCCGCCTCGGCCACCGACGACCTCCGCTCGCCCCCATCCTCGCTGCAGTTTCTCGATGTCGTGGACACGTCACATGGCCGGCTGTCTGGGGACGGCGCCGGTGGTGTTGCGGCGCCGCGCCGCAGCGCGGGCAGCCACGTGCCCGACGGGGAGTCGCCCAACCCGCGCCGCCAGCCGTTGATGGCGGGCCCGAGTGGGCCGCGCGGCCAGTCAGCATCGCAGCAGCCGCTGCAGCAGGCAGCTTCAATGCTGCAGCCGCCGGCTCCCCTGTTCCCCAGCTCGCGTGTGCCGTCGGTGTCGATCAGCGTGTCGCCCGGGCTTGCGGCGGCGCAGGAGTGGATGTCGCGCGCCAACTCGGTCGCCGGCGATGAACCGGCAGCCCCGCACCCCGCCTCCTCCGTGGCCACGGCGTCGCCGACGGACTCCTGCGTGGGCGGCAGCGGCGGGGTCGGAAGCAGCAGCCTGGGGACTGCGACCCACGTGGAGTGCGTGCGCCGCCTCGAGGAGGAGCTCGCCGATCTCAGCGCCGCGCACGCGGAGTTGCAGAAGTCACACAAGGAGGCGATGGCGGAGCTGCAGTCGAAGCAGCGGCTGCTCGACCTGCGCCGCAACCACCTCGGGACCGTGAAGGAGGAGCTGCAGCGGGAGTACAACCTCAACCATGAGCTGCGCGAGCGGCTGGACAAGGAGCGGGACAACACCCGCGGCTCGCTCGACATGGCCCGCAACGACGCGAACTACTGGCGGCGCCGGTACGAGGAGCTCGCGAGCCGGCGGGAGCAGCCGCGTGCCTCGGAGCTGCTCGGTCGCGGCTCTCTGCGCTTTGCCCTGCCGCACCAGACGGCGCTGGGCGGACTGCGAGGCGACAGCACCGCCAGCGGCATGGACGGGATGGCGGACACCGAGGCCCCGCGCATGACGGTGCACTACGCGTCCGCCGCCGCGATGGGCGGCAGCACGACGACGTTGTCGAGTCGCGCCCGCCCGTCGTTTCCGGGAACGGCGTCCGGCCTGCTCTCGTCGCGCGCCTCCGGCGAGAACGTGCTGCTGAGCTTGTCGTCAGAGAACACGCCGCGGACGTCGACCACTGCGCGCGGGATCTGACAGCTGTAGATTTCTTGTTGTTGAAGCGGCTGAAAGCGTTTGTCGGCCCTCTCTTACACGGCGCACCTTCGTGGCTGCACGCCACGCTGAGGTGCCTGCTTCCTCCTCGACCGGTCACGCGATCGGTGCAGGTCTGCCCTCGCACGCCCTCCCACCGCCCTCGGCCTCCGCTACGTGCAGTCGAGGACATCGTGTGGGGGGAGGGGGGAGGAGGCCAGCGGGGGGGGGGGCCGGCGGGCGGGCAGGTAGGAGTGGAAAGCGCATGGCTGGTGCTTGGCAGGCACACGGTGAACCATCAACCCGTTTGTTTGTGAGACCGTTGCTGTTGTCGCGTTCCTTTACGATTTTTTTAGATTTTGTTGGTGAAGACCCACGTGCCCTTTGTCCTCCGCCTTCTCTAGAAGGTGACTTGCTGGTGCTTTGGAGGCGCAGAAATCAGGGATCGGTGGGTGGTAGGGCGCCGTGGCAGCCGTTGATCACCGTGACTAGACACGGGGAACCTGAACTTCTAGATAGATGAAGACGCACACGCGTGTGCACTCCTTTACACGCCTCGGTGTTTGTTTCGCTTCCTGTGTTGTGCATCGTATCATGTTGAGTCCTCCCTGCGCTAGTTCTGCACGCATAATGTGTGTGTGTGTGTGTGTGTGTGTGTGTTCGATCTTCACTTTTATTATTGAACCGCGCGTCTTGCACCCCCTCTTACGCAACTGCGTGTCTGTGTGTGTCTATGTGTTTACGAGGTATGATGTGCTGCTGTGCCACGCGGGAGCGTCGGACCCGACCTGTCCGCTGGTTGGGGGAGACGGCAGGCTGCTCGCACCGCCTCTCCTCTCGGTCTTGTTTGGCCGGCTCGACCGCTGCCTTGGCGGGAGACGTACCACGCCGCAGGGAAGAAAGGATCGCAGGAGAAAAGAAACGAGGGGAGAGCGCGATGCACCGAGCTTTACGGAGATTCGTGGCGGGGCGCTGCACATCAGACGGAGGGAGAGGAGAGCTTCCACCTCAAAAACGAACGCCCGCTGCCTTCCGAGAAGCTGCACGCGGCAGCACGCAAGGGTTCGTGGAGGCTTCGATCGCTGCTCCTACGTCTCGTGCGTGGCGACATGAAGAGACACGCACGCCGAGTCCTGCGATGCCGCCGTGACGAGTCTTTACGACGCTGGGCCGTTTGCGTGAGTATTCTCAGTGTTGCCTGGTTTCTCCATCTCGCTGCCCCCTGTATTTTGTACGTGTGCATTACCCACTCCCCCTTCCCCCCCTACTCTCGCGCGTCACGCCCATGAACGCAACACGCAGTCCCATCGCGAGCGTCCCCACCCCAGCTCTCCACGTCGCACGTTACGGCACCGGTACACGTGCACGCAGAAGCACACGGACACACACACACACACACACACACACACGCACACTGCGCCTCCTTGCCAGCAGCATGGCTCACCCCGCTTCATCAGATGAGGCGGCGGCGGCAGCGGCTGCGGCTGCGGCGACGGCGACGGGAACGACGGCAGCGGTGGCCGCGCCGCTCTTTCGCGAGTACCGGGTGCACCACAGCACGCCAGAAGGCATTCTGGTGCAGATGCCCGAGACGAGCGGCTTCGGCCGCCTCACCGCCACCTCGCTGGGCAGCCACGACGACGGGGAGCTGGCCAAGCGGCTCATCAAGAGCCTGGCCACGCGGGAGCACCTCCAGGCGCTGCCCACCCGCACCCGGGATGCCCAGGGTTACCGGCTGCTCACCGTGGACCTCAAGGAGGGCTTCAGTGGCATTCTCGCCTACCCGGCCCCGGTGCGGCGCCTCGTGCAGCGCCTGCTGTGCAAGCACATGCTCATCGGCCTCGGCACCACCACTGCGGCGCGACTTGTGCGTGGGTCCGCAAAGGGGTCCGTGCTCACCATCCAGCCCCGCATGACGGCCGTCGCCGCGCTCGAGGACCTGTCGAAGGCGCCGGCCAGCGCCGCCGCGTCGCGCCAGCGCGGCAGCGACAGCGACGAGGAGCCGGCGGACGGCACTGCGGGGAAGGGGCCGCGGTCGGGGCACGCCGCCAGCACGGCGATCGAGGTGCGCCTCTTGAACTACGACGTGGCGGCTGACGTGCTGAACGTGACGGCCAAGGCGGAGGTGGTGGAGGGCACGCCGCTGGACACCGCTGTGTCGGCTGCCGCCCTCGCACGGCTGCACCCGGGCGACGTCGTTGCGTGCACGGTGCTGCTCTCCACCACCGATGACGGCTGTGCGGTCGTGCAGGTGCCGGTGCCGGGGGTGTCGGTCGACCCCAACGACGCCAGCAGCGGGTGTGTGACGGTGCTGGGATACTACATCTACAACTGGGAGCCCACCGGCCACAGCAGCAGTTCGGCGGCAGCGGCGCCGGTGGTGGGCCACACCGTGCAGCTGGTCGTGGAGTACTGCCCTGAGATGGCGGCTCTGCGGGACGCAACCCCGTTTGTGGTGCTGTCCAGCCGAGTCCACCAGTTCCACCACCTGCCTGCGGTGCGCCGCGGCATCGCATCCGTCGCGGCACCCGCGGCGTCGATGTCTTCGTCCTCGCCTTCCCCTTCGAGTGGGAGTGCGCCGGACTACGGCCTGATCGGCTACTTCCCGTGGCGCACCGAGTACGCCACCAAGTCGCGCCGCGCCGAGGCGGACGAGGATGACGAGGACGACATGGACGGCGACCACGGCAGCCGTGGCGCCGCGCAGGACCGGCAGCAGCGCACCCGCCGCCGCAAGCTCGAGGAGGCCATCGACGCGTACGAGCGGGGCATGGAGAATGCCGTGCCGACGAGCCCAGAGGAGTTCCAGCGCCTCCTGCTGGCGAACCCGAACAGCAGCTACCTGTGGACGCAGTACATGGCGCACCACGTGGGCCTGCAGCAGTACGAGGCGGCGCGCCAGGTGGCCGAGAAGGCGCTCAGCACGATGGGCGTGCGGGAGCAGGACGAGCTGCTGAATGTGTGGGTGGCCTACCTGAACGTCGAGAACCTGTACGGCACGGAGGAGTCGCTCGCGGCGGTCTTCAGGCGCGCCCAGCAGCGCCAGCTTAAGCAGCTACCGCTCTTCGAGCGCCTCGCCGACATCTACGCGGCCTCGCGCAAGCCGAACCAGCTGCTGGCGCTGTGCCGCACCATGACGAGCAAGTTCCGCACCGAGCGCCGCACGTGGGAGCGGCTCGGTGTCGTTCTCGTCGATCAGGGCAAGCGGGACCAGCTGAAGCGCACGCTGAAGGACATGGGCGAGGTGCTGAAGCGCGACGACGCCACGCTGGCGCTCGTGCACATTGCCATTCACGAGTACAAGCACGGCAACGCGGAGAACGGGCGGGCGCTCTTCGAGGGGCTGCTGCGCAAGGTGCCGAAGCGGTCCGACGTGTGGTCGACCTACCTCGACCAGGAGATGGGGCTGCTCAACCGCAAGGACCCCACGGCGTCCACGCTGCAGGTGCGGCAGATCTTCCAGCGCACTGTCGCGATGAGCTTCTCGGCCAAGTTGATGCAGCAGCTGCTCACCCGCTTCCTCTCCTTCGAGAAGCTGCACGGCACACCTGCGGATGTGGAGGCAGTGAAGGAGCGGGCCCGCTCGTACGTCGAGGCGAAGATCCAGGCCGTCTCGGACGCCGGTGTACCCGACGCCGCGGCGGCGTAAGGCTGCTTTCGATTCGGTGACGTTTTCTTATGCCAGGGGAGGGGGGCATCTCTGTGTGTGTGTGTGTATGTGCGGGAACCGAGTACACCTTGATGCCAGCAATGGGAACTGGCTGGAGGAAAGCCGAGCACGAGTGGCGTTTAGAAGTGCGGAGGTGGGGGACGGTGGTGGGAGGGAGGGGCGCACCGCAGCCTCGATACCCGTGGCAACCATTACCCTCCTCCCGCCCTTTTCCCTCGTCTTCTCTTTGGCGTCTTCTCACGTTGAGCGCATGCCGTCTGTGTGTGTGTGTGTGGGGGGGGGGGTTGATGCCAGGGAGCGGGGCCCTTCAACGCCACCCCCCCCCTCCTCAATCCTTTTCGTTTTTGCGTGTGTGTGTCTGTTCGTGGCAGCACTGTGCGAGGATGGCGAACCGGGGGGCCGCTCAGCCAGAGCTTGGTGAAGTGGCGGACCGTTCACGTTGTTCTTACTTTTCTGTCTGTCTCTCTGTGTGTTTGTGTGCTTGTGTTAACAAAAAGCCGTTAAACCTGATTAAGGCGCGCTGCACGTGCAGCTGCTCCCACCCACGCCTCTTCACTCCCACGTTAAACCGACAAGAAGTTACACAAACATGAATGGTAGCAAGACCGAGGCTCTATAGGGGCGAGTTCAGAAACGCTGGAGCAGCAGCAGCAGCCCAAGCTGCTCACACTGTCAGCACCTGCGCTGGCTGCCTTTTTCTGTAACCGCCGATGGCGTTAGGAACTCACACTATGCTGGCGCTGATGCACGTCTGTTCTCACACCCCGTGACGGTTGCATGTGGCGGGCGGGGGAGGGGGACGGGTCGTGTTGGACGCATTTCTTCTCTCCGCTGCCTCGTTGGACATACTTCACCTCCTCCCTCTGCCCCCTCTTCGCCCCTGTGCACGGTCGTTGCCCGAGCTTCCGCTCTTCACACCCCGCCACCCACATCCTGGACACCGACACACGGCGCAGCAGCCACGCCCCGCAACCACACATCTCCACGTATTCGAGAGAGGCGTTAGCCCGCCCGCCCGTCCCCCGCCCCCACTTCTGCGCTCACGATCAAGTTCCCGTTATCCGGTAGCATCCCTTTCGTGTGTCCTCTCTACTGCAGAAACCGTTGCGTGACGCCGCCAACACCCTCGTCGGCTCTACCCTGCCCTGCCGACCAGTTCGCGATCCCCCATTTTTTTTCTTTCGCCCCTTTGCGTCTCCTACAGCTCTCCGCGGCGGGCCCTCACTCGACCCGCACCCTCCCACCTCCTTTCTCTATAGAGTTCCATAGCGTGCGCAGGCGTGGGCACCTCTGCACCGCCGCGCGACGCACACCGGCGGAGCGAGCGCGCCGTGCTCTCCTTCCCCTTCCCCCCCCCCCCACTCACACGTCTTTCACTTGAATACCTCTTCTCCGCCTGCCATCGACGGCCCTGCACCACACCGGCTTCTTCTCTGTGTGTAGGTGGGCCGCTTAGCCTCTTCACCATCACCCGTGCGACCCCTAACCTCCGGATCTCTCTCTCTCTCTTGAACTTTAGAGTCAAGGTCTGCTCTTCCCCTTTCCCCTCGCCCGCTGCTTCCATCGCACGCGAAAATGGAGCAGTTCGACTCGGTGAAGACGATGATTGACAACCTCCGGTCCGAGGACCCGGAGGCGCGCCTGAGTAGCATGCGCGGCATCCACCTTATCGCCACGACCCTCGGTCCGGAGCGCACCCGCGACGAGCTACTGCTGTACCTGACTGACTACCTCGATGACAACGACGAGGTGCTGCGCGTCTTCGCAAACGCGCTGGGCACGATGCTGCCCGAGGTGGGCGGCGTCGAGTACACGAGCAGTCTCCTTGCACCGCTGGAGATCCTGGGCAGTCTCGACGAGGTAACCGTGCGGGATGAGGCCGTGGCATCGCTGCAGCTGATTGGAAGCCAGCTCTTCAAGCCCGGCAGCACCGTCGGCAGCAGCGGCGCCGACAACAAGCGCAGGGACTCGAGCGCAAAGGCGCAGGCGGACTTCGTGACGATGGTGCGCCGTCTTGGGGAGGGCATGCCCCAGTGCCGCAGCACCGCCTGCTCGCTCGTCTCCACGGTGTACCCCAGCGCTGATGCCAGCACGCGGGCCGACCTCATGAAGCTCTTCCAGAAACTGTGCGAGGACGACGAGATCCTCGTGCGGCGCGCGGCGTGCATTTCGATGGGCAAGCACCTCGCGGGCGTTCTTGGGCCGAAGGGGTGCTCGGAGCTCGTGCCGGTGCTCAACGCGTTCGCCAAGGACGAGAGTGACGGGGTGCGGCTGCAGGCGGTGGCGACGTGCGCGTCGCTTCTGCAGGTGCTGCCCGAGACGCAGCACTCTGCCATCCTTCTCGCGGTTCGCTCGCTCTCCTCGGACAGCTCGTGGCGCGTGCGGTACATGACAGCCGACTCCCTCGGCGACCTCGCGGCCGCGCTGTCTCCGCCGGACGTCGTCAAGTACGCCGTGCCGGTGTTCCGCTCCCTGTGCCAGGACTCGGAGCCCGAGATTCGGGCCGCGGCGGTGTACAACATGGCGAACGTGCTGGCCGCGTGCCGCGATGCGACGGGCAAGAAGGACCTCCTCGTGACGGGGACGCGGCTCGTGTCGGACGACGTGAGCCACGTGCGCATGAGTCTCGCCAGCGCCGTGCTCAAGTCGGTGGCGCACGTCGCGAAGGACCTGTGGGGCACCACTATTGTGCCCGCCTGCACGGCGCTGCTGCGGGACGCCGAGGCCGACGTGCGGTTGGCGCTGGTGTCGGGGTTTAGCTCGATGGGCAACACGCCCGAGGCGAAGGAGCTGGCACCGAGCTTAATTCCCGTCGTGATCAACCTCGCCACGGACTCCAAGTGGCGCGTGCGGGAGGTGGTGGTGGCACAGGTGCCGTACGTGATCACGTCGCTGGGTCGGAGCGCGGAGCAGGTGCTGCAGGTGTGCATCACGCGCCTCACAGACCGCGTCGCCACGATTCGCGACGCCGCCGTGCAGTCGTGCTGCAAACTCGTCGCGGAGCACGGCAGCAGCTGGGCCGCGACGGCGCTGCTGCCGCAGGTGCAGAGCCTCGTGACGGACCCCAACTACCTCCACCGCGTGGCCCTCTGCCACCTGTACGCCGCCCTCGCCAACGTGGCCGCCTTCGACGCCGCGACGTGCGAGACGGCCGTGTGGCCGCAGCTGGTGATGATGCAGCAGGATGCTGTGCCGAACGTGCGGCTGAACGTCGCCAAGGCCATTGCCGCGCTAAGCCGTGCAGACAAGATACCCGCCCGGCTAACCAAGGCGGTGCTGACGAAGCTCAGCCAAGACACGGAGGTGGACGTGCGCGAGGCGGCCGTGGCCACTCCGCCGCCGAAGTCGTCCACAGCGAAGAAGTAACAACAAAAAGAATTGAAAGAAGAGAAAAGCGTTCGAAAGACCCGGTAGAAGTGAAGCACGCGCGTGTGTGCTTCTCTGCCATGGTAGGAGCTCCTCTCTGTTCGTTCTCTCGTGTCTCCTTCCCCTTCCCCCTCTGCTTCCCCCGCTGTACTTCATTGGCGGTTGTCCTGTCTCTCTCTCTCGTGTGCGAGCCGCGCCAGACTGCGCCGTCTGCCCGCACGATGCCCCCGCCCTCCATGTGCGCACGCCTCAACGGATTCTGTTTCCACCTCCACCTCCCCTGACGCGTTCTCCACTGATCTGCATGGCTCTCCTGAGTCTTCCTCTGTGCTGGGGAGGTGTGGGGCAAGATGGTGGGGTGCGATGATACCGGCACGGCACTCCATCCTGCGCGCAATCTGGCGTTGATGTCCTCCTTTTTGTTTGTTCTGGTTTCGTGCGCGTTGGCGTTTGTGTGTGTGTGTGTGTGTGTGTGTGTGTGTTTGCGGGGATGATAGGAGGCCTGGATGGAAGGAAGGACCTGCTCTGGCCTCTTTCCTTCACAGTCCTTCTCCCGCCCCCCCCCTCTTCTTGTGTGTTTTGGGCTGAGCTGTTCGTTGGTGCCGAGTTTCTCGACGGCGCGTTTGCTGAAGCGCCTGTGCGAGGCCACCGCCGCCTCCCCCTTCCCTCCCTCCCCCTCCCCACTACCTTGCAAAGACAAGCTTGAAGATAGAAGAAAAGGTGCTGGTGTGTTGCCGCGGTGGGCGATGCGCCGTGCACAGCGGCACTTCGTTTCCGTTTTCTGGCAGAGGTCAGTTGACGTCTCCTCTCGAGCCCTTCTCTCCCTCCCTCCCCCCGTCCCCCTATGCCCGGCGGACTTGAGAGACGGCGTAGTCGGGTATGGGAGTGCTCTGCTGTTGTGTGTACACCTCTGACTTCCCGAGTCGTGTGCTTGTGCCTCCTGCTCCACTGGCAATCGTCCAGCAGACAAGGGGCGCAGCGCAGGACATCTACACACACAAACACAAACACGCACGCACTTTGCTCCTCGCCTCCCGCTCTCTGAGTGGCTGACGCGCTGTCACACAACCTTCCTCCCCCCCTCCCCCACATCCTCATTCTCCTCCATCCTGGATCGTCGGTTGCTCCTGTCATCCCCACAGTACACACAAGTGTGGGCTCCATCGTCAGCCCCGCACTCCGGCTGACCGACCCCAGTTTTTTTTTTTTTTTTTTGCCGCTCCTCAACCACCTGCTTGCTGGCTGCAAGAAGGGGGGCCGATCCATCCATCGCTCCCTCCGCTGGCCGCCGTGTAGTGGCCATTTGCTTTTTTTTCTTTTACTCTGCAGCGATGCTACGCCGCACGCTGTTGTGCTGGGGTCGCCCCAAGGGTCCGCTGGGCCAGCGGCCCGGTAAGGAGTACCGACTTACCGTGCCCTACCGCAGCGAGGTCACGATGCTGCGGCAGGCTGGCACCAAGCGCTTCAACAGCAACATTCGCGAGCTCTTCAAGAAGCCGCTCGTGCAGAACAACATCAAGGCGATTCCCCGCGACCTCGGCGAGCTGCCGCGCAACTACATCGTGAAACTCCTCTTCTTCCACCAGCCCATCCGCCTGCTGGATCTCTGGGAAGTGTGCAAGCAGCACGACGACGTCCCCATCGACTCGGCGCGGCACCTGCGGCTCCTGCTCAAGATCGCGAAGCTGCAGAAGTGGGTCTACGCGGAGAAGAACCAGTCCAACAACCTCTTCTACTACTACCTGCACCAGAGCCGCACGCACGAGGTGCAGCAGATGGTGCGTCAGGACGAGGTGGCCAAGCGCGCGCGAGAGGCGGCGGCAGAGACGGAGGCGATGCGCTCAGCCGAGGCGCAGCAGGCCCGCGACGCGCAAAGCCTCGACGACCGCATTGTCGCGCTGCAGAACACGCTGGTGAGCAACATGGGCCACATCCGTGCCTTCGACCCAGCCTACGTGGACGCGAAGCCGTACGTGATGGAGTCTGGCGCAGTGAACTGCGCCTGGCACTGGAACGGCGCGAGCGAGGCCACTGCTGCGGCGCAGGCGGTTGACAAACGCGCGCCGCTCGTGGACGGCGACGCACAGCCGTAGGTCATGTGAGTCGCCACTGCCGGTCTGCTGTGGGTGAGTTTGTGTGAACGCGTTCCGTTTTTTTTTTTTGCGCGTGTGGTTGTGTGTGGGTCTGTGACTGGAGTTGCGTCTCTCTGAGAAGGAACCACATTAGGCACCCACAGATTTGCTCAGGTGCCCATTGGGTGAGAGGGGGTGGGGGAGGGCGAGGTGCTGTTGCGGCACGCGTTGGCGACACGCACAGCGACGTTCACAACTCCAAAAAAAAAAAAAGACGCAGAGCAAAGGAAGCCTCCGATAGCAGAGGCAGTTACGCGAGGGGAGTGTAAGTGCCAAACGGTGGGATGACCGGTGTGTTGGCATCCTGTGCTTTCTACCGCTGAATCGCAAGCGCGCGACAGCGCGGCAACGCGCACTGAAGCCGTCGCCGTTGCTCTGGCATCCTGTAGGCCACGAGTACGCTGGCGCGCGAGGCCTCGTGGATGAGAGCCGGCACGTCGACTCCTCGCCACCCGGCAGCGCCGCCTCACCGCATGTCATGGAAAAAAAAAAGAAAACCGTATTGTCAACTGTGTGCACGCTCGCCCCCCCCCCCCTCCCCTCCCCTCCCCTTCCTCCGCCGTTGTCCCGTGAGGGAGGACCCTCTCATGCAGAGTCGAGCTCCGCGTGGTGCGTCCCCCGCATCCCCCTCGCCCGAGACCCTTCAAACACAGCGAACACCAACCCCCCTCCCCCCTCCCTCTTTACGCACAGTAACGATCTTCTTCCTATCGCGTCGAGCCGCAGGCCCCGCCTCTCCTCTCCCTCCGTGCCTCAGGGACCATGGCGAGCTTCTGGCAGCCCGGGCTGTCGATGCCCGCCGTCCGCGCGTACCCAGGCCCCGTCACCGGCGTTGCCGAGGCCCCCGTCTTCGGCATCGTCGTCCCTGGTTGCCCAGTACAGACGGACGTGCGCCTCGTGGACAGTGGGCGCTGGATGATCGAGCTAGGCGTCGCACCGGAGCGCCTCGTCGTGTTCCTGACCATGAGCGAGCCGCTCCCGGCCGGCCGTGGCATCGGGCTCTTCCTGGCGCGCGAGGACACGATGAGCTTCCAGTACGTGGGCGCCCTCACCCAGCAGCGGCCCAGCACCATCATCCAAGTCTCCTCCACCTTCCTGAACATCGCGCAGCCGATCCGCATTGTGCTGGGGCTGTCGCTCGAGCTGGAGGCCGACCTGGGCAACCTCGGCCTCACACAGGAACAGCCACTGCAGCAGGTGCAGGCGGCCACGAGGGTCGCGATTGCGGAGCGGATCCTCGAGGATCTGTACGGCTTCGTCTCGAGCTACGCGCGAAGCATCACGACGGCAACAGGGCAGCTGGCCTCGCTCGATGCCGGCGAGTACCTCATCATGCCCGCCTCCTTCGTCGACAAGTGGCGGCAGCGGGTGAAGGCCAAGATCGAGAAGGACTCCACCTTTTGGACTTGAGGAGGCGTCGAGAGAGGTGGGGACAGTTCCAGCCGGCTCGACACCTACGCACGCGTCCTTCACGCTGCCCGCAGCACGCGGAAAGGCGGAGCGCAGTGTGCAAATGCCCTCCCAGCGCACCGTCGTGTGTGAACTCCGCTACTTGACGCCCAATCCAACAAACAACCAGAGAAGCGGAAGCCGCCAAACGCGACGAAACACGGAAGCGCCGGGTATGGGGTGTGTGGGGTGGGGGAGGGGATGTCCTCGGTTCTTGTGCGTGGCATCGACCCTTGAGAAGGCCGTGATACACACACCCACACAAACAGACACATACAAAGAAGATCCAGCTCCCCTGTACCCGACGAGGCGGAGCGGGTTCTGGTGCTTGCGCAGACGCCTTCTCTCTCGACTCCCCACCCACCCCACGAACCACGCGCGTGTGCGTATCCACCCGCTCCCCCCCCCCTCTCCCCCTCCCTCGCGTATCATCTCTACCACCTCTCTGTCACTCCGCTCGACTCCCCCTTCACCCCGCTCCGTCTGATCACACGTCTCGCTTTGGCGTTCACATTCGCAAAACACGTTTGCACACACGCACACACGCAGTGAGCTTTCGGTCGAACTCGTACGCAGATCTTCCTGGGCGATCTCTCCGCCTCTGCGCGCTGGAACGACCACTTCCCTTTTTCCCCTCCCCTCCTTCTCTTTACCCCCGTCTTTTCTCCTTTTCTCGTTTACTTCTTTGCTCTCTCTCTACGCTGCAGTCAGACAGTCCGACGACACGCCACGCCCCTTCGAAACTCCACGCTCCACCCCTTCCCCCTCCTTCACATCCCACACCTCGTTAAGATCGCACTGCCCACGCGAACGGTCGCGCGAGAAGACGCTGCAGGGTTCGACGGCAGCCCCTTTTACCTAGGTGCACACCCTCCCCTGTGACACGTCTGTGAGCGCGCGTAACCCCGCTTCCTTGCCCTTCTCCCGTGCCAGCACGTGCGTTTGGGTTCGCGTGTGTGTGTGTGTTGCGTGACTTGGTGTGTGTCTGTTCGAGTGCGTGGTCGTGCGCGCGCGCGCGTGTCTCTGTGTGTGTGTGTGTGTTTGTGCGAGTCTTATCCCCCGACCTTCTCCCTTCCTTCTTCTGTGCTCTCTCTTTCTGCTCGTTTTCCCGTCTACGTTCCCCCTTCCCCCTCCACGCTTGGTTTCTGATTTCGCTGGTCTCGACGTCTCCACCGCCTCCTCCCGCCCCCCGCCCCCCCCTTCCCTCTCCAGCTTCTCTCACGGGCTCCATCCGCAGCTCCGCACCCCTCCCCAGCCCTTCCCT